>VZTH01013868.1:278508-387958 GCA_013397815.1 Aleadryas rufinucha
ACCCTTTTTTTTTTTTTTTGGCTACACCTGTTACTATAGTGAAAGATTACTTTTGCACACCTTGCCTTGTCCAGGTATAGCAGGTGCAACCTCCTCTCCTCCCCTTACATAACAGTAATTTGAATTCATTTGAGGGATATATAATGTCTAGTAGTTTTTGTTGTCTTTCGTGACCTATTTTACAATAGGCGTCGATAGAGGAGGTGTTTGGCAGACACTGATCCTCAAAGACTTACAGCTTGTCTCTAGAGGGTATGCTTAAACAGAAATAATTAACAGCAAAAAAACAAGTGGGAAATGACAAGCAAAGGTAGTTGTTTGTATTAAGTGACCAGAGGGATTCAAAAGCTGACAATGCTGTTGGAAAAAGGCAGAAATTTTGTTAAAATATGTGAACAGGAGTGTTGTATACTGATCAGATACTAGCTAAGGTATTTGCACTTTCTGGTCTTTCATCTCTCTCTCATCTGCTTTCCTTCCCCTTTATTTACAAGGCAGCAGAGAGTGATTAATTAGGTAAAATCTACGGGATTTTAAAGTAGATTAATTTTCTTCCCCCTCTTTAACTTCTATTTACAACCGTAACAAGATTTCAGTTAGGCCTCTTTGGTGAAATAGTTTACCAGATCTCTTTTTGCAAGCTGAATCCTTGGTAGTAGATGTTGGTTTATGCACTCAAATTAATGAAGTTATTTTGAGTATCTAAAATTAAAACTATAAACCTATTTATTCTAGAATTTTGACAACTGTTTTATTTTGTTGAATTATTCACATTGTCCAGAGATCAGTAAATCTAAAAATTTGCTTTATAATGTAGTCTAAATAAATCCTAGACTTTGCTATAGATATTTATATCTGTTCTGGCTTTTATTATTGTTTTGGCCGGTAGCATGCATGTTTAACTCTAGATGTTTATACAACTCCAACTACTTGTACATACAATTTCTGAAGTCACTTAGTTGGGTAATTTTTAATCATGCATTGGATGCATTTCTGTCGTCAAAACCTCCAGTTGCTTCCAACAGGGGAGCACCACCCCTGCCAAAAGAACCCCAACCAACCATCAGCAAAACTAAGAATCAAATCTTGATGTATTTCCTGATTTTTGCAGTTAAAATCTACTGTCAGTGCTCCAAGACTAATTCCCTAGCTGTGTGATATCCTGTAATTGGGGTTTGTTCCCTGATTTTCTTGCTGCTGTTTGTGGTGGCTTTTGGTTTTTTGCCTCCCATCCCCAACAGAATGGTCAGGATTCAGTGCAGTTGCACTTAGATCTGCATTTCCTTGCAAGGGAAATGGCTATGTATGGTAGAGACTAAATATTGGTAATGAAAGAGAATACTGGCATGGTCAATAACTACATTGCAAATCTTGAGCATCAGAGTTGCTTGCAATCTTTGCAAATGTGGTGGCTTTGGAAATATTTCCTGTTTACTTCAGGAACGTTTACTCAGTCTCTCAGGCTCTCTCTCAGGTGTAGGAAGAAGAAAGGTTGCATCAATACACGAAACCTAGTGCCTCTTTAGTAGCCTTTTGAGTGCTTTGATAGTCCATTCGCTGTGATCAGACCCTCAGTCGAGGTTTTCTTTAAGTAAACTGTTATACTTTAGAAAATATGTTTCAGTAATTATATACTAAAATTCAAGTGTCTGGAGTTCTACTAATGTGTATTTCTGCTAGTGATTCTTAACTAAAACATTAAAATTTTTAATTGTAAAATCGTAAGTAAAAAGAGTGAAGAATTATGTACCCCACTTCCAAATCCCAGCATTTAATGTAGAAATTTCGAAGTCTTCCTGTTTGAAACATTATTGATTCCATGTTTATTGTCTGCCATTATGATGTGCTCAGGTAAAATGAGAAATAGTTCTGCCTTCACAAAGTGTTGCTTGTAAATGCTTAAGATAATCCTTACTCAGTTTGCAGTACTTTGGTTTTGGAAGCATCCGGGCTGCCAAATTATTGTAGCTTGAGTTACTGTGCCTCCGCGGAGCTGTGGCGTGTGTCAGACCCTTGATAAATGAGCGGCAATGTTTACATAACCATCAGTGAAAGTGAAGAAACTCAACCCAGTTAAACTGCTTCATGTGTCACATAGTCTTACAGTTTCCTTGTGAATGTTTTTAACATGGCTCAACTGACCTGCAGAAATTGCATGTCATGCCTGGTAACTTGGTTACAAACCTGGATCTTTGCTCTGGATACCATCAGAGTTACTTGCCATGAATACAGTTACAACTAGTGATACCTTCTTGAAAAAGCAAACAGGGTGTTTTTTGGTTTTAAAATGGTCTCTGCAGAGTAAGCTTTATCAGGGAATAAATTTAGAATGGAATTGAACCAATGGTATATAAAACTGCCACCTTGTTATTGCCTACAAAGACTATGTTGTTCTAGTTCCTAGAGTAGTTATAGGCTACTTTTGGGAATGCTTTCTTTGCTTTTATATTTTTTTTCCTTTTCTGTTGTTCCTGGCAACGTGTGTGTATTTTAAGGCTTAACAGCAGCATCATCAGCTTTAAAAAAACATCTTTCTGCATGTAACATTTCTCTCGAGAGGCTGATGTTAGCACATGTCAGATGCCTAGACTTCTACTGGAAAGTGATTATAAATTGTTGCAATGAATAAATTAAAACATTTATAACTTCATAGTATTTTGTGAGTGCTATTAGATGAATGGATTAGTTTAGCTGATCAGCTCTTCCAAATCAGTTCAACAATTTGAGCCAATTCTTCTAATGTGTGCATTTTCGAGATTTGGGTCCAATTTCCCAAAACTGGTGGTAGTTTGAACAGTTGTTTATTGCCATTAGCACTATATAACTGCAAAAATATTCTTGCGATTTGAGCTCCCATTTCCCCATACATTTTGCTATTTCTAACATGCCTCCCAAAAGAAAAGCATTTTTGAGTCAATTAAATCTTCATTTGCAACCTCAAGTTGTATTCCTTTCCAGGCCTGTAATCTCCTTCTGGTTTCTGGAATGTCATTTATGCCCCTGCTCAGCTGTATCAGGTGTCTGTTCCATGTGCATGTGTTAATGCTATACAACTAATTTGAAAGTAACCATCACAGAATCTCCATTCTTCTTGTAGATTTTACAGAAGACATTGCTTCGGACTATGTGCACGTTTAAGTTATGAGTTTTCCGGTCACAGTATTCCTTTTGTTATGGCAAGTGTTTGATGTGAAGTCTAATGTAAAACTGATATTGCAATTCAAATTTTCTTCGTTCACAGTATACTGAATTTCTGTCCTTAAAAATTAGATTACTGAAATGCTTCCTGTGAATTTTTGTAAGGCTATAAATAAAACTAGCAAGAGTAAGATCTTTTGAGGGCTAAAATTCCACTCACATTTACTGTTGCTAGATTTCTACAAGCGTAGGAAACAGATGGTTGAGGAAAAAGGAGCTAACTTTTGATTTCAAAATGGGTCCTTTCAAAATTGAGACAGTGATTCCCAGCATTTTTACTTTGAGTAATTTTAGGTTATTTTTCATGGACATGCAGACTCCTTGAGACAATCTCAGATATTATTTTGTAGCATGATTAATCATCTTTCCTAGTCTTAATCATCTTTCATGAGTATTTGATGTGTAGGATGTGGATCTGTTCCACAGTAAAGATTCTGGGAACCATAGGTCATGGACCACTGGGGTGTCCCACTGTGAAGGGGAAGGGAGCATGCAAGATTTGTAGGTACCCGTGACCAAAAAGGAACAACAAAAGTCAGCGTGTCTGTAAAAACTTACAAAGTTTTATTGTTAAATTACATGCACAGCATGGAAATTGTTGTAAGTTAGTCCCTCATAGTATAAGCACATGGTGGTAGATCTTGGATAAGGGATAGGGTAAAAGAGGAGAGAGGGACACACACACAAAGAGATTAAAGTGTGGTACAGAGAAAGAAAGGAAGAAAGATCGCCAGTCTTGGCTGCAGCCTCAATGCAGCTGATGGGGTGTCCAGAGTCCTGGGGCACATTTGTGCCCAGGTTTGATGTGGGTACTTTTATAAAGTTAAGGCTTCTGTGCTGTGGAGCTAAGTTGCTTGTTTACTATGCAAATCAGTTCTCATGTGCAGTTCATTCTTCTAGACCTTTCTGGAAATGGGTCAGAGGGCTTTTGGGGGTCTCTGGTGGTCCTGATCCCTCCATACTGGATTGACCTTAGGCTGACAGTCCATGCCTACTTCTCGACCTCATTCCTTTGCTTGTGCTCTACTTCAGGAGCCAGAATATAGACCTTTGTCCAAGAAGCATTCTGGCTTAAGTCTGTATGGCCCCCGCTTCCTGCCACATCCCATTCTTTCTCTTGGCATGTTCTTATCAACAATTCTTGGTTGACTCCACTGCTATCCTCCATTGGTGTTTGAGACATACACATTAGCCCCCTTATCTTCTAGGCTTCTGTAACCCAGTGATTCATACTGTGGGACTTGCAGTGTGTACCACTACTACTTTGCTTATTCCAGTTTTTCTTGTTGGCTTCTTTTCTTTTAGGAGCTGTAGCACTGAAGAATCTGGAAATAAAAGAAAATGCACTGGTAAGCTAGTGAAAATAACAATAATACTTGCAAAAATGATTACTGAACTATGTTTTGGGTTTAATGTGCATTTCTTAGTTCTTATTTTAGGATACACTTTCTTTTAAGTGGAAGCTTAGTGATGTGCTTTCTTTGTACCAATATAGATTATCTGATTAATTTGAGATTAAATTTAAAGGGGAAAGTGTATGCATTTTTTTTTTCCCTTAAGAGAACTCTGCAAGTGCTAAAAGAATGTGTTTAGGTCAAAAGTGGTACTGAAAGACCTTTTTTTTTCCTATAGCTCATGAAGCTAGGACTGTTTTTTTGGGAATGTGTTTAGCTTAACATGGTTTAACAGTCTAAATTGGTAACCAAATGCTTGCTTATCCATTATATTGATTTTTTTTTTTCCAGTGGTTTGTTAAAATTATCATAATATCTTTTCGTGCATTGGAACATTTCACAAGTTGCTGAATTGAGCTTAAATTTTCTAAACCTTTTTCTTTCAGAGTCAGTTGGATGTGCCATTTAAAGTCAAAGCAGGACATATTAGTAAGTTGCATTTTATCTTGTACACATGCAGGAGTTTCTAAACATATTGCCTTTCCTTGCAAGTGACTTTAGACATCCTAAGACAGAAATTTCTGTATGTTCATTGATTTGTATACTTTGTACACTCTGAAGTTTGTATCTTCTGAAAAAAACTTCCTGGAGAAGCTCCTTTCGATAAAATGTACTGGGGTCTTGTTTAATCACCTCAATAAAAATGAGAAAAGAGCCCAACACAGCAAAGATGAGCAATTGGGCAGGACTGGATCTCATTCCTTATCTTAACAAGATTCCACAACTGATTTTTACCTTCCGCTTGCCTTTTCATCTCCTTCCTTGTTTTTGCTAAAATAAAAAGTTTTCTTGTTGCAAGTTGATTGTCTTGTAAAAGTTAGTGGTTTCTTAAAGTAAAGTAAGTCTAAAGCCATTATGCTTCCTTTAATTCTACCCTGGGATTTTGTATTTTCTGTGACTGATTTAATATTTTATTAAAATTGGCACTTGGGTGAAGAAGGAGAGACACTGTAACCTCATGATCCCTGTGTTCACAAAACATAATATTTAGCTGACTGATGATGTATGAGCTGCCCACGTGCTTTTCTTGTTTCTGAGAGTGCTGCAGTGGATTTTCAAGGAGGGAGACATTGCTGTTTAGAAGGAAGAATGTAATTCAAGGGAGTAAGGAAAGACTGTAGACTTGATAGTTCTCCTAGCAGAAAAACTTCTCATGTTGTTTGTGTGTTGTGTAAGAATATACAACCCAAAGGACTTTTGCCTCAGATACACTGGGGTATTTTCTGTACAATATAATAATTGTTAAGAGATTTTGTGTTTAATATCGATTATCTTTGCATTTCTTTTCCAGTCAACTATTTAATTATATACCTCAACCTTTTTCTTCTGTGTTTGTAGGTCAACTTAACCTACAGATTCCATGGCAAAACCTTTATACTCAACCTGTTGAGGCAGTCCTTGATGGAGTTTATTTGCTTATTGTGCCCACAGCCAGTAAGTTGATATATAGGAAGAAGTGACTATAGATTGGTGGGATTACAGAAGTATCTGGAGTGGATTGATACTGTTTTCGTGAGCTTTATTCCTAGTAGATACTCTTAGCAATTACAATTAAATAATGGAGTGGAAGTCTTTCAGTAATTTACATTTCATCACCTAATTTTTTTGCTGTTATGTAACTGTTACAAAAATGTAAAAATTACAGCTTTTGAAACAGCATCTTTAAAAAAATGTGTAAGGGTTTTTGGTGTTATATCTTTTTACCTTATGTGTTTAGGCATAAAATATGATGCTGAAAAAGAAGCCAGGCAACTCTTAGAAGCAAGACAAAGGGAATTGCAGAGGATAGAGGAAGCAAAGCAGAAGATAGCTGACCAAGGTAAGAGTGGGAAAAGCTAATGACAGCGATGCTGCTGCTTTCTTTATTTTAATCCAGAAAGATGCAGACTTTGTCAAAGTGTTCTAGATTCTTGTTTTTTCCTTATTACTTAAAAACCTTTTAGTTATGATCTTTTAATTGCCATCAATATTGCAGAACCAGCATTCTGAAAATAAAAACGTTTGAGCATTGATATAACCGGATATAAATTGGACTTTTGAAATACTACTTTTGTATCATATGTCGCCTGACATTTTCTTTTCTCTTTCATAAGAAACAATTTATATTTGTTTCCCATATAAAAATATTTTTACCAAGACAGCTTTTTAAAGGTTTGCTTTACTCTGTTCTTCGATACATGCAAATTCTTATCTTTAAATTCAAATTCTAGTACTTCCAAGGAATATGTATTGACCACCTTGAGTATTGGTGGGTGCTGGTCATACTTTTGAACTACCTGATTCTTCACTCAGCAGGTAGTAAAGCTGGGAAACCTTCTAGTCTGAGAATATAAATGTTGTAGATTATACAGAGGCAACATGTTTTTATAAAACTGGAGTACAGTGCTATAGAAAATTAAAATGCTTATCATGCTAAATTTATTATGTTAATGTTTTGTCTAATTTTAAAAAGTACTGAAATGTAAACAAAATATTAAATTATTTTCCTTTAACATAGATAAAGTAAAAGAAGAGAAACAAGACACTTTTGTAGAAAAGCTAGTTACTCAAGTCATCAAAAATCTTCAGCTGAAAATTTCCAACATTCATATTCGCTATGAAGATGATGTAAGTACTTTTATATATCTTAGCATCAGGGGTTGTGCACTGTAATATGAAATAGGGAACCTGTCTGATTTCTTCTAGTTGCTTTTCATGCTGAGAGAATACTAGTAAAGTTGTGGAATTTTCTTAGTTTTATTAAAAAAAATAAAAAAGAAGAATAGAACCTGAAAAAAAGCTTGTACCAAAACATAAAGATACTTAAATTCTTAGCCAAATATATGTGCTTATAGAATATGAATTAATCCTTTCTTTGTCTCTTCCTGTGTTCTATTAGATCACAAATCGTGATAACCCCTTGTCATTTGGGATTTCACTTCAGAATCTAAGTTTGCAGGTAACTTTATTTTTCACCTTTTATCTGAAAAACATGTTGATATATACCAATAGATGAAATTGTGTTTTTGTGTGTTGTGCTTCTGGTAACGTACTGTCTAATGAAAGTATAGCTGTAATCATCAGCAATGCACAATGGTAACTACTTGGTTTATCAAATTCAGCATAAATACTGTGGTGGGTGTGCCATTAAAGATAAAATGCTAGCATTAAAATAGATCTTTCGGAGGAAATTCTTATTCTTCTCCCTGCTGCACTTTGTGGTTTCCAATCCCCTTTGCTGAATTTGGGCTGTTCAGACTCTAAATATTTTACTGAAACTGTCTTGAGCTCCAAGAAAGGAAGTTACTACCTGATAACAGGGAATGAGGGGGGAGATAAAAAAGGAAAAAGGAAAAAAAGGATGACATCTTTTCTTCAACTGGAGCTCATTTTTTTTTGAACTGCACTTTAAGGTGCTAAGAGTAGTCATCACAGACAATATGAAATTTTTTTTCTGGAAGACTGTGTAGTAGGAGAAATATGGTGATGGTGCTGAGTTGCTCTGATTCAGTAGTTTTTGCTGTATAACTGCTAGTCTTAAAGAAAATATGTCGTCTTCAACAAATGCTACTTTTCTTCAATGAAATGGTGGTCTCATGAATGCTTTTTCCTAGCACATTGAAAGGTCTTCTTTAGGCTCAAACTAAAATGAATTGCATCAAGAATTATAAAATAATTCAATCCCTTGTTTATCTCTGTCCAAAGAGCCTGCCTAAAAATATTACTGGTGTAAAGGAAAACAGTTTGCAATAGTGAAAACAGAATTTTATCGTCTCTTTGGTTCTTGTGTGCAGCCTACTAATCAGTGCACATACACATACATATTTTTTGGGGGAAGCAGCCGTATCAAGTTTTCACTTAAAATAATGGATTAATCATCTTAAATCAGAAGATTGTGTCCCATTATTTTCCACAGGACTTAATTATTATGTTATGATGTTACTTTCTTTTTTTGTAGTTTGTTTCAGTTATAACATGTTGGTGAATTATATATATTGGAGTAACTTTGTTTAATTTTCATTTCAGACTTCAGATAAGAATTGGAATCCATGTTTACATGATGAAACTGCCAAGTTGTTCTACAAGGTACAGTATAAACTGTATGTTAAAGAAAGAATTGCTAATAAAACAAGCTGCATTAGAGTTTCTTCAACAGAAAGTAAGATCAAGAAAACATGTAACTGTATAGGCTCTAAAATAAAAGTAACATTCATGTTTTTATTCATTCAGAATTTGTGAATTTCAAATTATTAATCTAAAATTTGTAGATACTAATACATTTGTTCTTTTGTATTTTCAGCTTGTGCGACTGGATAACCTTTTTGCTTATTGGAACGTGAAATCGGAGATGTTCTACCATGGTGGTTGTGATGAATCATTGGTAAGTAAAGCACGAGACAGTGTATCTAGCATTCTAGTTGAAACTGGGAAGCAGAGAACATGCTTCACATTCAGTCCTGCTTCTGTTTATGTCAATGTCCTGGGGAATTGTTTGTAACTAAAAGGATTTTTAGGAAAAAATAGTACACGTTAAGGCTTTTATGTGATGGAAGTATAACACCCATCTGAGAAAGTTAAAAAAAACCAGTCTTCTGCCAGTAACAAAATTTACACAATTGATCGTCATCTTACCACTATTCAGTGATAGTTAAAGGTAGACATATCATTCTGTTTAAAACATAGGTGAGTATTTGAATTTTTCTTTGGATCAGAGGGATTATCTGAGAACTGTTTAAAAATGCTAACATTTTGTACTTTAAAAACTTTATCTGGAAATTGAAATGCAAATTTCTTTTAACTCTGTTGTGTGTGTAGATTAACTTAAAACATGGAGTTGCCAGCCACAACGTGATTCCAGAGGGTTATGATTTTGGTAAGTGTTATTTAATTGTAATATGCATTCATAATTCTAATTTTTAGTGCATTTCAGAGGTTGTCACTTTGGCTATTACTCAAAAATCTTATTAAGGAGTGCAGTTTAATCCTATAAGAGTAACTCTCTTTCTGACGGGGAATACTGTATTGTATAGGTAGCCTTAAAAAAGCCCTGATAAAAATGAGTCTTGAGTCATGTATCATTCTAACGGAATGCCATACGTGGATCCTCATGCTTAACATCCATTGATTAATTCCTTTATTTAAGAGGTTTAGCAATAACATGTGCACTGTGTAAGTTTTGTGAATTCAGATTAGTTGGAGTATGTTTTTGAGGTCACCTGCTTTATGCAAAGTATCTTTTTTCATGAGAGGTAGAAACAGTAATCACACAACTTTGAAACATTAACTTTTTTTTTGTGGGAATATTGCAAGTTGTATTGCTTTGAGTATTGCTTACTTAAGTCTGAAAGCTGAAAGTCACATTGGCATCACTCAAACATAGTGATAATTTACTTTCCATTGGAAAATACATGTTTTGTGTTTATCATGTGCATTCTGTATGATTATTTAGAAGCTGTTCACAAGGCTGAATGGCCTTTGAAGTGGCTTGTTCTTCAGCAAGAAAGTCCTCAGTTTGCTATAGCTGGGGTTAAAAAAGGCACTGTAAGTTTTGTTCTGCTGCCTTCCCCTGAATGAGTCTCTATTTTGACTGACAGAGAACTATCTGGTAATTTCTTCTGATTTCTTACCCATCTTTTTTAGTAACTGGCTTTGACTCTTTTTTTGCAGGAAAACAAATGTTAAACATCATAGGTTAAGTCTTTACGTACTAAGTTCAAAATAGGTGTATGTAAAGCTTAGGATTCAAGATTTACACTCTTTAAATTCAGCAGTGCCATCAGAGATGGAGACCATGATGTTCTGTGGTAAATGAAAATTTGGTCTCGTTTAGGGCAAGTCTTTAGATTAAAACTTTGATAGGAAAGTGATAAGCATGAAGTCTAATTCTATCACTGGATGTAAATACAAACATTATACTTATGTATAAGAACTATAAAAAATGAGGTTTAGGAAGCTAAATACAGAGAGAAAATTAATTGAAAAGCTACCATATACAGGTGTAACTAGAAGTTTCATGGTTTCATCTTGCAAAAATTCATGTTTCCACTTGTATGAACCTTTCAGAGAATTTGGAATATTTGCTATGTAGGTAATATATAAGTATTTCTGCTGAGATGAAAGAAATCTTATTTGATAAAAATATGATTTACACAAATTCAAGCAAAATAAAAATTCTTATTGTTGGATCAGCTGTTGAAACAGATGAAGATATTGAACTAAACATAGCTTCAAATGCCTGATATTGCCAAACTATGGAACAGATAAAACATTTCTGCTCTGAATGTTTTTTCTTGTGATGTGCCTCACTTTTATGTAGAATCCATATTGATTTTTTTCCATGCTTACTTGGGCTTGGATTTAGAAATATGGAATGTTTGGTTTTAACCACTGTTGCGAGTATAATTTGTCGAACAGTAAAGCATTCAAAACAAAAAAAAATTTAAAAATCTTATGGAATGAGAGTTCCTATAGTGAAATAAATGCTATAATTGAATCTGTCTTGTACTATAAAAGTAAAAAACTGTAAAATGTAAAAAAGATTACATTTGTTACAAATGTAAACTATTTATTGGAACATCTCTATGTAATCCAGCATACAGGAAAGTTTGTGGTGATGTTCTGCAAAAATTTGTTTGATAAATGTTGCCAGAGTGAAACTGAAAATTGAGTATAGATGGTATTCTGTTTTAAGCTGTGTTGATGCACTTCATGTTTTTCAAGTCTAGCATTTTAAAACTAATAATCTGGCATAATTTATGTACAATTTATTATGGTTGCAAATAATTTAATTGCACTTTTTATATCAACTTGTGTATTTTAGTATTCCGCCCAATTTCAGCTAGAGCCAAACTCCTTATGAATCCTCGATCTGACGTTGACTTTTCATCACCAAAAATGGATTTAGATGTAAACTTACAGGATATAACTGTTGAATTCAATAAGCCACAGGTACAAACTATTTTTCAGAAGTTATATGTAATGTGTTAAAAAAGTCAGCTTGCACGAATAAGAAAGGCAGTCTGAAATATTAAAGTGTACTTATAGAATCTATTAACTTAGTCTTGTGTTTCTTTGTAACTGATTTTCTCCTCGAAGAGAAGCTTGATACCTGTTGTTCTCAGATAATAATGCTCAGTTTGAATTTGTTTGCCTAGTACTTCAGTGTTATGGAGCTTCTTGAATCTATTGATATGATGACTCGAAATCTGCCATATAGGAAGTACAGACCTGATGTTCCATTGCACAACAATGCCAAGACATGGTAGGTAACCTCAGACTTTGAATATCATTTGTTAGTTATTAACTTGAAATAATTACCAAGGAATTGCTTCTTACTTAAGGAGATTAGAACTAATTTCCTTCTGAAAGGAAGTATTGTCTTTTGTTTTCATTAGTTTTTCTTAAGCTAGTATTATAAAAAGTTGATGAGGACCTCAAACCAAAGTTGAGGACACAATATTTGAAAACCTGTGATTGCTGTCTTAAAGACCATTATCTGGAACTTAGGTCTGATAGTATTTTTGTATCACAACTTTGTTTAAATGAAGGCCTGCCTGTTATATGTTTGGTATACATTGTTAGTATTACAAGAACATAGCTATTATCTAAAAATAGGCCAACCTTTTCAACACAGATGGCAAGGATTTGATTTCTTCTCAGAATATTCCTTACAAATATATTTTTATTATTCTCACACATGCATGCATAGATTTGTGGGTACTTTTCATACACAGTTACCTTTGAATTTTAGGAAACAGCAATCTGTCAACTTTGTGTGGGGAAAAAGAGTAAAATTCCTAGGTTCCTCAACTGATCAGAAATGCAATATTGATGTTGTGTTTAGTGAACGTCTGCAAAGTCTTAGGAGTCTTTTCAATATACCAAAAGAAAGGTAAACTATACGCTTGTCTTTGCTTTTAGGTGGAAATATGTTATTTATGGCATCCTTGAAGTAAATGTTCAACCTAAGCTCCAAATGTGGTCATGGGAACATATTTTGCATCATAGGAAGCAAGTGAAGAACTATAAAGAGATGTATAAAACAAAGATAACGTCAAAAAAACCTAATGAAGAAATCTTAAAATTGTTGGAGGTTGGTAATTTTCTGTTGAAGGCGTAAATATTGTTCAACTTGATACTTGTTCGAACTTAAATGTTAAAATGTTCCTAAATCAGTTCTGAGTTAGAATAAGATTTTCAGTGGCCAAAGTTGCAACTTTGTCACTACCTTTCTCTGCGGTTAGTATTGACAAATACATGAGGTAAGTCTTTAAATTAGAAATGTCAAGAAAGAACAGCTTAAACTGATGTGCTTTTTCTTTTCCAGGTTTGTTTTAAATTTTCAGATTGAGCAAATTAACTTGGATTGCATAAATTTAATTGCTTGCTGTTGTTTCCTGTAAAACTGAGCTGTGGAATGTAACAATTGTCAAATTGTCAAAAATAATTTCTCACCTCTCTTCTAGGAATTTGAAAAGGCCTTGGACATTTTTAACATCACTCTAGCAAGGCAACAAGCAGAAGTTGAGGTAAAATTGCATAATTTAAATGAGTCTCTGAATAACTGAAACATGAGGTTGTGGAAATTTTAGGCAGATGCCTTTTGGCTATGGTGATTGAATTGTGTATCATACAGTCTTTCAATTTTCCTTGTTGATGGTTTTTTGTTATAAGGCATAGTTAGTTTTTCAGCTTGTAATTAAACAAAAATTAAATAACTCCGTATATTGCTTCTTCAAAATGACTGATCTGGGATAAATTCCTTTTTTCTTCTGATTGGAAAGAACAACTGTGGGAAATATGGCCAAAGGATGACCGAAGTCAAAGTGGGAACAATTATGCCCGGAGTTGTGGGGTGGAGTGTCCCTCCTTGTCCCCTAAAACAGCCTAGACAATTAGTTTTTTCCTTTTTTTCATGATACTGTGTTACATAGACTGATCACCTGCAGTGTGTTGACTCTTTACAAAGAGATGCAATGTTTCTATTTGCGAATGTTGCTCAGAATAGAGCAAATGCAGAATACTTTTGAGTAGGTAAGTGCAACTAGGTAAGATAATGTGACTTGAGGAGTTACGCTTAATTTGTTAGCCTTGGTTTTCCGATGTTAATGTACTGGTTGATTTTTTGTGTAGTGTCTGAGCGTCTTTCTAGGACACTGTAGTGAAATATTTATAGTTTTTCTGAAATCTGTGAAGTGATTTTTCTCCATTAATAGTCAAAGCACCTGAAAGTAAGCCGAATAGGAAGTTTGCAATCTGAAAGAAGGCAGCAATTAATAATTAAACTTTATAAATATCAGTTACTGCTTATAGCAGTGCTTGAAAGCAATTTGCTTTTTTGTGGTTTTGGTATGTGAAGTGTATTAAATATGGTATAAATGTAATTGTTGCCATCATAGATATTGTGCTTCTAACCGAAAACTCTGAAGAGGAATCTATAAATGTGATTTTTCCTTCTATTTGTCTGTATGTTCACCCACATTTGAATGCTTGTGTTATCATTATCCAGATATTAACAGAACAAGAATATTCATGGCTGTTCCCCTTCAGTTTGGCCGAACTGGAGTGCTTTTCAAGGGGTGGGGGAAGGTTTGGTTTTGATTTAGTTCTCATTTGATCTTGGAACAGTCTTATCTTATAGTGTATAGTTACTCTTGGTTTTATCTTTTTCCTCCAAATTTTTGCAAGGTGTTGGAAATCCTGAAATATTTCCTATCTAGTTTTATTCTTTTTCCCAGTATGATTATGCGGCTTACAAAAGGTTGTGTCATATTGCATTCCTGTTGTCTTGGTTTTAAAGACAGGTGTCTGTAAGGAAGGCAGTAACCTTCCTTGGAATTGAAAATGCAACCCCCTTCCCTCCAGATTATTATAATTTTGAAATTAAGGGGCTTTCAGGCAAATGTATGAGGAATAGGAATAACAGTTCTTTACTAATATATATATATATGTATAACAAGGCAAACAAACAACAATAACTATGGCAGTGACACCAAACAGAAGCAGTAACCCAGTGCCAGCCTCTCTCGGCTCTCAGGCCCTTTCCCCTTCGGTGCAGTGACGCTCACAGCCGGCAGGGGGCGCTGGCGGCTCCTGCTGAGCAGGGCGGGTGCGATGGTTCCCCCGCGGCTGCAGGGGGCGCTCCGGAGCGAGCTCGGGCACCACGCGGGAATGGCGGATGGAAAAGCTTCCCTCACAAACTCCCTGGGGCAGCTNTCTCCGTATGCCAGAGCACCAGCGGAACTAGGGCCCCGCCCCACCCCCTCTTCCTAGGTAAAAGGGGCCAGTCGGCCGGGGCTCCTCCCTGTAGCTAAGTCCTTTGTCTCCCTCAAGTACCTTGGCAATGGCTCCCCCTCAGCAATGTACATGTGTGGGGAAAAATTCTTTCAAAAGAAAAAGAAAATAAAAAGAGAACTCTTAAAACCCCAACACCTGTCTACCTTCAAATCCTGAGTTTTAAGATACATTTCTGTAACACTTAGAAGTAGGTTGCAAGAAAATGACAATTCACCCCAAACCAGGCCAAGAGACACTTCAGAGACAAAGTCCAAGAAGCGGGTATTTACTTTATTCAGCATGCTGGGTGTGCGGGGGATCACTCCTCCTAGCGCACACACACACACACACACAGAGCAGTTTACAGTATGTGATTGCAATTTATGCATATTCATCATTTTCCCTAGAAGAGGTGTGTTTATGCAAACTATTTCTTAGAACTCATACAGAGCGCAGGCACAGTGCTCCCTGGTGGTAGCGCTGAGGAAGGCTCGGTGGTTGTTTTGATGAAGGCTGAACGTCTTCCTTGCTTTGCACTTTTCACCTTTCTCTCCTAGGCATGCTCAGTCTCTTGATAGCTCTTTCAGCATTTTCTTCACTGGATCTAGCAAGCTTTGTCCCCCGTCTCTTGCCGAGTTATTCAGCAAGCTTCTACATTGGTTACAATGTATCTTATTCTCACCCTAGTATACCCAAGCATGCCCAAGTGTAATGATTTTAACCCTTGCAAAGAATTTTCAATTGTTTGGGCTATACGTCTTGCATTTGAAAAATGTTAGAAGTGCATCTTGAAAGATGTGCTAGATGATTATCTGAATATATTTCAAAGTATTGAAAATCAGGTCACAGTGATTCTAAATTGTATTCTATCTCCATCTATCTGTCAGGACCCATCTGTGTTATTGTTATCAGGTCATACCTCTGAAAAAGGATTTGAAGGACTTACAAGAGACAAATCTACTATTAGTTTGGTATCCTGACAGCCTTAAGTCTGCCAGGTATTTCAAGGAGCACCTGTTAGATGTGGGCTGAGTAAAGCCAGGCAAATGATCCTGCTGTTTGCAAAACTTTTCTGTTTCTTAAAAACATACCTAAGAGTTGAATTTCAAGGGCTTACTTTTATCTAGACCTTGAAATCAAGCTCCTCAGAAATCACATTTGTGATCACAGTGCTGATTTTCTGGCGACTTTGTAGCCAGAACATTATATTCCAAAAGTCGGACTGCTTTTGCTTCTTTATCATGAGTGCTCAAAGTACCGAATAGTAGCTTCAGTGAGCTAAGCATCAAGTCTCGGTATCAGCTTGAGAAATGTTATCCTTTCAACTTAGGGCAGACTTTTGGAATTTACCTAAGTAAGAATACAGGATGGAGTCATGGAATCATTTAGGTTGGAAAAGACCTGGAAGATCACCAAGTTCAACTGTTAACAGAAAACTGCCAAGCCTACAGTAAACCATGTTCCAGAGCACCGCATCTACATGCCTTTTAAATACCTCCAAGGATGGTGGCTCAATCACATCCCCGGGCAGCTTGTTGTTTTGCTTGGCAACTCTTTCAGTGAAGAAACTTTTCCTAACAGCCAATATAAACCTCCCCTGGCACAGCTTGAGGCTGTTTCTGCATGTTCAGTTGCTTGTTACTTGAGAGAAGAGACTGACCTACCTGGCTACACCCACCTTTCAGGTAGTTCTCTCTTTTAGTCAAAATAGTTGACCTTGCTGATTAAGCTTTAAGTCTATGACTGTGTTGATTAGTAAATCATTATAAATGGAGGATAGGGAAAGCTGGAGAGGATTCTTCAGCAAATTTTTGTAGTTCCCACACTGCACAGATCTTTTTCTTCATCTCTGCAGAAGTGGCTTCTGTCTGCAGTCTTTCTTGCCATGGACTCTGGTGCCTGCTTCTGCCTCACACATGTTAAGAGTCGTAGCTTTAAACATCACTTATTCTCCATGGCAGTTGTCCTTCAGTACCAACCCCTCAGTATCCCAGAAAACTGTAATTTCACAGACTCAACATCCTGTTATCTAAGGCCTGTCCATTTTTTCTTTGGGTCATTCACTTTGTAACATCTACTTGATGATGTGGTAACCTTTTTATAAAGAGGACTTTTGCAGACTTGGTTCAAACTTTTTGAAGCTTTGTGTTGTTAAGCTGACATTCTGCATCATCTCTCTGAGGTGAATCAATAGTATAAATTCACAAGCCTTTATGTTTTTGTGGTTAGTCCTGCCTTCCTTTGGCCAGTAGGTATACAGATGTGACAAGTCCCTACAGAGATTTATAGTCAGCTGTTTTCCCTAATTGTGTTGCAGAGATCTTGGGGTTTTGAATGCTGAGAAGGGATCCTTGTCTCACTTCCACTAGAGTATCTTTAAATTTAGGGTTTATCTGCAACTGTTTGTATATTTTTGGATCGTATTAGTCACAAAGAAAGTTAGTGTGGATCACTACAGTTCTGAGAACCACTCTGTCTCTTAGATCACTTGGTATTTGTTTGCCGTCCCCATGACAAATTTCAGTGGTAAATATTGGATGTAGTCCAATTTTTTAGGAGGACCCAGTATTGGAATCGTCACTGGCATCAGATAGGGCATCCCCTAGTTGCGGAAATAATGAATGTGGGAGAAGGGAGGGCTTCCTTACTGTATGTATCACATGCAGGAATAGTTAGAGTAAATACTGTATTATGAGAGTAAATACTTTTTTAATTGCTTTGGGTATCCATCATGAAATGAAAAATATATGGCTAATGTAAAATTTGGCCTATGATGGCAATTTAATTGCTTACATATGTATTTTAAATCATTCTTTATAAAGCTGTTGTAGTAATGTAAAACTATAATGTTGAGGGGTTTTTTATGTTGAAAGCTAGAGAGAAAATCTGCTGTGTTAGAAATGTTTATTGACCTTTAACATGCTCTGTTTTCGTGAAGGTGGTTGTTATTATGCAGAATAAAATTGGTCTGATAATGCACTGTGTACTTGAAAAAGTGACTAGAAGGGAAACTAAAAACCAACATTTTACCTTTTTAATGGTTGTCTAATTATGTTCTGATGTGTTAGAGCTACCTTGGGTCTATATTTTTCTTAGGAAAATGAAGAAAGAAACATGAAGAAAATGACTTACCTGAATATTTTTTAAATTTAAGGCAACTAAGGCTGGACTGAAAATCTACAGACCAGGAGTAAAACAAGACGATGAAAATTCTGGTGGCTGGTTTAGCTGGATATGGAGCTGGTCAGGTGAAAAAAAGAATGAACAAAGCCAAGAAATAAAGGGTTCAAGTATGATCATTTATTGGTGTTCTTTTCATTACTAGAAATCTATTAGAGTTCTAGGTCCCTAGCAGTGGAACTTTGTTATCAAATTACTGCTGTTTACATTTTCTCTTAGCTTTTTCCTTTCCTGACTAAATTCCTAATTGCATGTGACAGAGGTTGTACAATCGTACAACTCCTTCCATAGTTCCTTCTGAACTGCCTTCAATACAGTAGAAGTTAATGGAATGTAAACAATTTTACTTATATTCATTTTAAAATTTGTCTATTTCATACAATGTATGTTTGATTTATGAGGCACCTAGTAAAGGTTATGGAATATAGAAAGTAAATCAGAAAGGCTCCTTCTGTTGTTAGCAAGCTAGGAAATAGGTAAGGAAAAAATTATAAGAGCATTTTAAAGCATGCTTTAGATTCTCAAGACTTGGCTTTAAACCCCAGGGTATTTTCTTCTACTAATTCAGGGCAATGTTGACAGTATCTAGTGTATGTTATAGAGCTGCCAAGCACAGGAAAGTGTATAACAGTATTTGCATTTTTCAGATACCTATACTGAGTTTAACTAATCTCTTGAAATATGACAGGTCTTGAAGAACTGATGACACAGGAAGAGAAAGCTAAACTTTATGCAGCAATTGGATATAGTGAAACAGCTGTGGATCCAACCCTTCCAAAATCAGTAAGTCATAGCTGACTGTATGATACCGAACAGTTGGTAGCTTTATCTACTAATAAATATCTAAAGATGATAGGAAATCACTTTTGAATTACTTGAAGCTCTATCTCTGTATTTGAATACTGTTCTGGTACCTTTTAATGAAGTTACTACATGCTGGTTTTCTGTGTAACAGAGCATCGTTAGATGCAGTTTCAGTATAGTGGTTATAAAGCTTACTTCTGGATATTCTGAAATAGTAAAGAATAAAATTTTACTTGCTCTAACAAGAATAAAATTATAGATGTAGTGTATTGTAGTTTAAATATTGAAGTATATTCATACATTATCTTACAATATTCAGAAGCTTTTTAAGAAAATGCACTAAGGAATCTTAGTAAGGGATAAGAAAGCGCACTGGAATCTAAAATGAGTCATAGTAGGTGAGATAGAATAAGTGATTATATAAAGAAAGAGGTGATTCAGGGATTGTAATGGGGAAGACCCACATTGTGAACCATTTGGAAATAGTCTGATAAATCACCTTAATGTGAGATACCAAGGATGATACGATGAGCTGCTTTCTAGCTCTTGAAGAGAGGGTTTTTATCACAAAATGTGGTAAAGATATCAAAGACAATTGTTTGTAAGGATAGTCTGCTCTTTGTAGACTTTTACACCATCTATGATACAAGCTATTCGTGCATGAGAACAACAGTTTCAAACTTACTTGTAGCTGTCATCTTTTCATAAACTGTATCAAGATGTATATTAACATATTTTATACTCTGGTGGTGTTGTTTTTCTGGCATATGTAGTATGAAGCCATGAAGTTCTCTGTGAAGTTATTAAGCATGTCTATATCAATAAGAGAAAACAAGCAAACTCCTAAGCTGGTAGAATTCGCGTTAACTGACTTGAGTACAGTATTTACCCAACGACCAGGTGCACAAGCAATAAGGTGAGCTTTCTCTGTCAAACTTGTTTTGCTCTTCATGATGATGATGACTAAGTAGGAATTTTAAGACTGTTATGGTATTTAAGTGGTCATTTTTTGCACAGTTTTAAGTGGATTAATTCTGCAGCCAACGTATGAATCATGCTCTTTCCGTGATTGATTTATCTGCATCTTCAGAGCTTTTTGAGATATACTCCTTTTTTTTCAGTTTGTCATTGTTATGTGCAAACAATCCAGTTACTAACTTGCTACTTGCTTTGAAAAGTGACTGTTAAGTTTCCTTTTGAAACTTAACCTGAGCAAGGTGATCTTGCAACCACTTGTTCATGGGCATTTAACATGACTGAAAAGTTCTTGTTCCCAGGTCACTTTTAGATTTGTGGAAGAAGGATGTAACTGATGATTTTTCCTTTGTTTTGTGCTGTCACAGTTGGTGGTGAAAAGTATCTACCGAAATATTTCAATTTTATTTCAAATGCAATGACTTAAAAATTCTGTGAGAAGGTAACCTTACTGTTTTAAACCTTGTTCCCTCTACTTTGAGACATATAAGTGTAATCTATGTATGATATTTAGGTACTGTTGATCTTGATTAGTTTTATGCATAATTTTTTTATAAGTTCTGCTTCTGGGTTTTCTGTTGGTACTCCTGTGCATCTAAATAGCCCTGACAATGCTATTGTACTAAGAAAAAGGGAAAAAATACTACATTTTTTACAGTGAATTATTTTTCTTAGAGTGTTGGGAGATAAAGATCTTCAACTGAGAGCTGTTACAGAGGTGGACAGTGTATTGAAAAAAAAAATAAATCCAAGACCTAAAAAATATCTCTTGCACTAATGAGACTATTTATCATTGTTTCTTTTATTTCTCTGCACCAGAACCCTTTTCTCTCTGCTGTATGTCTGTTTCCCACTATAAATATACCTTCTAATTCCTGAGGTCATACTAAAGAATTTCCATTTGTTTCTCTTACCTGCCCTGACACCTGTCCTCATGAAAAGGGTATGAAGAAAATAACTTGGACAGTTATTATGTTGTATTTAGACAGGGGCAGCTAATAGACACAAAAGATAATGAAATGGAAAACAGTTAAAACATGGGTGTATGTATTAAATCCTTAGAATAAGCTGTTTATGTTTAACGTAGGGTAGAGGTGTATTGTACTGGTTTGTGGGGTTTTTTTCCCCATCTGATTTTTTTATACTGTTATCATCTAATTGTACTTAGCCAGATGGATGTTGCATCTGAACAGCTATCTGCTTACATTTCTTTACAGGTTTGAAACAAAAATTACCTCACTTGAAGTTACAGGTGTGTCTCGAGAGAAGTGTACACCCTGTCTGCTGTCTTCTCGAACGGTCTATTCAGATGAGAGTACCTCACTTTTAAGCATAATGTTTGAGACTAATCCTTTGGATGAGAAAGCAGATCAGAGGATTAGAATAGAATCACAACCACTGGAAATAGTATATGATGCAGTAAGTAAATATTTGAATAAGCTATAAATCATCAACAATTCTACTTAATAGTAGATTTACTGTGGGTTTTTTTTTTTTTTAGAAAACAGTAAATAGCTTAGTGGATTTCTTCAGACCTCCAAAAGATGTACATTTAGAACAATTGACATCAGCAACTCTGATGAAACTTGAAGAATTCCGTGAAAAAACATCAACAGGCAAGTGCAGCGTGCTCTTCTGATGGCACATTCAGACAAATTTTAGATTGTACGAGTGTGAAAACTGTATTTTTCCCTATGGAGATGTATGCATCCAAGTCATGCCTTTCTAATACACCACCTAAATAAGTTGAATTATTCGATCTCATTGCAATGTGTTTATTCTAGGTATTGAATAATTTTATGTCTGTATCTTTTTTAACCTCAACTATTTCTACTTACTTGTAAAATATGATCCAAAACCATAGATAGTCTTTCAGTACTTTTACTCCATACAGAGTTAAAAGAGTTTGTTGCATCTTCTGTTTTGTTCATCTGATATGTAAAAGGCATTAGCTAATACTCCTCATATATTGATACTGAGATATTAGTCCTCTAAGTTAACCTCTAAATCTTTTTCAGATTTCTTGTTTTTCAGGACATTATGCCCTTGCACAGGTGTTTTTGATTTTCTGACTTCCTTGATGAATATTGATTTTGATTTGGATTGACTCAGTTCAGGTTATATAAACTATATTTATCTGCCTTGCTGCTGCTCAGCTTTACAGCCATTTCACTAGTTTTCATTTCATCCTGTTTATATCTAGAGATCTTACATTTTAAGACATGAATGCAAATGTTGAATACTGTGAAGACTAACACTGAGATCTTTGGAATTAACTTGTTCTAGTAAGGATGTCTGAGGCTTTGTAAATCAAAGATGTGTCCAGCACAGTGTCCTGTCTCTGTAGATGGGAGTGGATGCTGAGGGGAGATTTCATATATAAATTATTTTTAAAAGGAAAAAAACAAACAGCGGATGTTTTCTTAAATCTCTTTTAATTTTGTAACCTATTAGTAATTAAATTGTAAATATAAAAAAATCTGAATACTCAAGTGATAAAGAATTTAAAGAAAACTCAAAACGTTTATTTGATTGCTTTTGTCAGGCTAGTCTTGGGAGGGAAATCAAACGTCAATGATACTTTTATTCATTAGTTCTTTGAGTGAACTATTTAATTAAGGACTAGTATCAGATTAACCAGAGTTATGTGGACCAGCTTGCTTGTCTTTTCTTTCAGAAATTTCTTGAGCGGTATTGAGTATATTGATACAACGGTTCGTTGTTCATTTCTGAGATGAAATTTTAAATTTGCTTAGATAAAATATGCTTGGTTCTCTCATTAGCACCAAATACAGTGGTGTTGATCATATTCTTTTTTGTGGAAATATGAAATCATATTCTGTTTATTATAGTTTAAGCATATCATTACTGTAGCGGTGTACCCAATACTGTTTGTACCCTCACGAGAATGGTGAATTGTCCAGAGTAACCTAAAACCTTGTTCCAGTCACAAATGAAAAATTTGGTGGGAATGTCTAAAAATATGTGGTACATTGCTAGTAAAACTTGTCTGAGTCTTACAGAACTGCCAGGGAAAAAATATTTGATCTGCAGAATGTTCTGTTGCAAGGGATTATGCTAATCTCAGAGGTAGAATAAGAAAAATGGATATATATAAATGTAATTAATATGTTCAGACCTGCAGTCCTCAAGAATGAGTTCTTAACACTTTTCTTTGAAGCAGTAGAAGATAGCTGGAAAATACAGGGGAACTCTGAACTGCAAAAGTGCTACACCAGCATAGTTATGATTTTCATCACTAAAAGACATTACAAAAGCTTGGTTTACCAGAGGTCAATTTATGGACTCTGCTGCATTTTCTTCCCAAATAAAAGAAACAAGAAAATATTTGCTTGACCTTTCTACATCACTCAAATTCAGCTAAGTAGTGCAAACTGAAAAAATCTTACTCTTTTTATTATTCTAAATTGTTTTGTCTTGCAAATCCTGAAATGTAGTTGCCATCCAGTTCTTTACTGACTAGCCTAGCTCTCCTGTGGCAGGACAACCTTTGATACTGTAACAGTTTTAATTGTTTTCTTACCAGTGGATGTGCTGAATGTCATATTGTCATCTTTATAATTCATTATCTCTACTTCTGTGATCATCAGCTTGTTGTACATGGTGAATATTTAATGGGTTGTGGCTGCATCATAAGGTAGTTTCCAGGCTAATTTGAAGCAATACCATTCATTCCTCTTCAGCTGAGCAAAAAAGCAGAATTTGATCTCAAATCTTATGACTGTCTGATTTTTCCAACTAATTGTGTGTTTTTTAAACATAATTTTTATCAGATTATGTATTTGCTTATCTTTTGTATCTCAAGATTGAGATGCTTGACAGCAGAGTTAGTGTAAACTTCTGTATGTCAGTATTAACAAACGCTAACAGTTTGACCCGTGCAGTTGGATACTCCCCATAGGAAAATCTAGAGCAATTAAATTTCTGAATCTACAGAGCATAGTGGGTTAACTCAGTAATTGCAAAGTTGCAGTTCACATTCCAGTTCTTCTCATTTCATTTCTGCTCAGTGGGAAACTTTTTTGAGTTTGCATATGTCATGTTGTTGTCTATACTTGTCAGTTAGCACTGTTTGCTGTCATCATTTCATCTACTCGATGCTTATTTAAGGACTGCCAATAATGATTGGTTCAGAAAAAATATGAAGATCTTATGTGCCTTAGTTATCTAGCATAAAGAGTTTATTTAAAATTAGACCTGATTTTCTTTTTATCACTTTCTTTTATTCCTGTAGGTTCTGTATGAATTGCTTTTGTTTGTTTATATTTACTAATTGTACTGTTTTTTCAGGATTGTTGTATGTTATCGAAACCCAGAAAGTTCTTGACCTCAAAATTAACCTCATGGCTTCATACATCATTGTCCCACAAAAAGGATTCTATGATCATACATCAAATTTACTACTTCTGGATCTTGGTAGTTTTAAAGTATGTATTTACCTAATGCACTAATTTACTAAAAATGATAATTCAGCTTTTACATGATTTCCTGTTTCTTAATTTGCATTTTATGGTAGTGATTAAGTAAAAGTATCTCTTGCAGTTTATGTATTAGGTATTTATTTTAAAGTGCTTTCTAGTCAAGGCAAAAGTTGCTGAACTCTTCTCAGGGGATTCAATGCAAAGGAATTGCTAGAAAATACTATTCCCCTAGTATGAAGCTACTGTTGATGCTTTGGACTGTTACAAGGAAAATATAAAATAATTTTTTACCCTGCCTTACAATATAAAATACTGAACTTCTTTCTCACATGATTAAATGGTATTCTTATTTTTCATATTATTATTACTTACTGCTTAATCACTGGATTTACTTTAAAATGAGAAAAGTAAACATACTGGCAATTTTTAAAATAATTTGGATAAAATTAGAGGTATGTTTGAGATAATGATTTATCTTTTTGACTTTTGCCTTGCATGAAGTATGTAAAATTATAGTTTATCACTACAAAATCACAGAAGAGGCTTTCTCCCTATTATTAGCAATCTTCTTACTCATTGATGAACTTGTGTTCTTCAGGATAAATGATCTTACATGAGTACAGGCAATTTAATTTTTTTAAATTGTGCTCTGTGTAAGATTGATTCTGCCACTTACTATCTGTTTAGATTGCTGTCTGTTTTTTGAGTAAGAATTTGTTTGAAATTTTAAAATCTTGCTAAAGCAAGTAAGTTTTCTATGTAATTTCCACATAATTAATTTCTGAACATGTGTTTTCAGTTAGAATCATAGAATGGTTTGGCTTGGGAGAGACCTTTAAAGGTCATTGAGTCTAACCTCCCTGCAATGAGCAGAGACAACTTCAACTAGATCAGGTTCCTCAGCCACCTGTCCATCTTGACCATGAATGTTCCCTGGGATGGGCATCTACCCCTTCTCTGTGCAACTCGTGCCAGTGTCTTGCCGCTCTCATTGTAACAAAATTTCTTATAAGCTATGTCTAGTCTATATCTACTCTTAAAGTGTTACCCCTTGACATGTCAGAACGTTATTCAGGATGACTATGCTTAACACAAAACGGTCTTTTCCCTTCAGTTGCATACTGGAAAAGATCAAGCCCCAGGAGGAAAAATGGCATATAAAATTAAAACTATGTCTCAGTGTAGATAAGTAGGGTTATTAATTTAACTGTTCTGAATTTGAATCTCCAAGTTATTTTTAACATAAAGGTTGACATGAACTTACAGTCTAGCAGTACTGAAAAATAAATGCTATGTCTTAGATGCTGGTTTTTAAACCTCTTTTAGTTCTCTTGAATATTGCCTGGCTTTGACAAAACCAAATATGAATCCAAAATTATTAGACATATAAGGATGAGGACATACACATTTCATCAGAGATGAACATCAGGGAGGGCACATACATATATCAAATACCAGAGAAGTATGGGTGTCCCAAAGCTGAATCAAAGGAATATTGACTGATATTAAAGGAAAGACGTTGACGATGAACAGTCCAAATCATCTTTTCCTCTCTAATATGTCACAGCTGAATTCAACACGGTTCAGAAATAAATTTCATGTGTCTGAATTGATTAATGCAGTAATATTTTATATATAAAAATTCTGAATGATTATTCTACTGATTACAAAGGGCTTGAGACTTTATGCTTTGGAGTGTAAGCCACTTACTGAAGAAAATTATTCTGTACAGAATATACAGTATATTTTAATTCACTTTTTGTTTCTTTCTTTGAGGAAGAAATGGTGTTAATACTCGGTTTTTGTTTTGGTGTAGGCTAGGAATTTTAGATATTTGTTGTGCCATGATAGTTGTAAGACACTGTGACCTTATAGCGAGGACTTAATCATTTGTTGTGGTAGGAACAAGTATTTGTAGTATTAGTGCTTTGAATATTTTTGAAATTGATTTATGCTCTTTTTTTGGACCTGTTTTAAGATGACAAGCAAAAGTCGTTGTGATTTATCGGAACTCAGAGTAGGACAAAGCACTATTGAAGATATAATGTCAAGAGCTTATGACAGTTTTGATGTCCAGCTCAGCAGTATGCAGTTACTGTATAGCAAACACGGTAAGTATTCATGAAAGTAATCTTTCGTTACGTGACTAAATATAATGTGGTGGATGTTGTGCCTCATATTTTTAGCTGAAGTAGTGGAGAATCTTTTGGAACGTACTTTTTCAAATGTAAGTGTTCTAAATTCAGTACTATGAACATGTTACGAGTTTCCAAAACATACCTTTAGGATTTCAATTCCAATCTTAGCAAATTTATAATAAAATCCCTTTTGTTGAAGACATCTCATTTGATTTATTGCAAAATAAAAGTAAGACTGTAATGATTTTGTTTATGGTATTTTCCTTCAGTGCCTTTGCTTTTCTCCAGATTTAAAGCAGAATCCAGAAGTAGTTGTAGGTCTGATGATTTTTTGAGGGTAAAGAAAGGATCAGAATCCATTTACTTCAAGAATTGGAGTGAATTTACTTCAATAAGGTATCAAAGGAAAATGTAGTATTTTGGGAACTAGCAACATAGAGTCAGTTATAATCAGAAAAGTCTTAAGCCTTTAATTCTTAATCCTTTGGTTCCAGAGGAGAATCCAGAGCCTAAACCCCTAGTACCATGCGTGTTAAAAATTGGGTCCTTAGAAGTCTACCCCATGAATGGGGTGGCTCTGCAGATGAGAATGGGAGAAATTATTAGTTAGTCTTGTATGTCTGAAGTTCAGATCATGTATAATATACATCTATTGATAGAGCTGTAAAAGAGATCGTGGCACCTGAATTTTTAGCCATATATACTAGTATCAGGTACTTGAATTCTGTGATGTGTGCTGAGAAGGAATCTCTTTCAATGTTTAAAGTAGGTTTTCTCTGCTCTTCCAGATGAGAACTGGCAAGAAGCTCGGAAGCTAAAAAACTCATCTCAGTGTATCTTGCAGCCCTTGGATGTAAAACTGGAATTTAGCAGGGCTATGGTTGTTACAGATGCAAGAATGCCCAAGTATGTATTTTTCCCAATTTTGAAATTTTATGGTAAATGACTTTTTTGAGGGGGAAAAAGAGAAAAAAATAAGAATCTAGTCATACCTGTGCTCTTTTGCGTTGGCTATATGTAAATCTTGGAAGTAAAATACATTTATCTAGAAAAATAGAAAATAAATTAAAGAAGTTTTTAGATACTGAAAAGGTGATAGAATGTTATAGTAGTAGGTTTAATACATTTAAAGATTTTTATTAAGGATATTACTGCCTCTTCTAATTCAGTCTTACTAATAGCTACCTTTCAGTTCTCACTGAAAATACAAAGGAATTAAAAATCTGAACTTAAAATCTCTTCTATAAATATCAAAAAATATTTTGAAAAGTAATGTGCTGTCATACTCCCTCTTTTTTGACTCGGCTTATTGCTTTAGTTAGTCTACCTGCTATGGATCACTTCTCCAGGAAACAGCTCTTAATGCCTTGAGTTTGCACTTAGCCTTATTTAGCAAAATCCTGTTAGTTATGGAAATTGTACCAATCGGAAGAAAACAGTACTGTTAATAATGATCAATGATTGCGTGGTGTAATGCTGCCACCTTCTGGAAACCTGGGAGGCCAGATTGTGAATTTTGATACTTACAAAAGATCTTATGTTTTCCCTCCTTACTTTTTCTCTGTTGGGTGAAGAAGGTCAAATAAGGGGAATGCAATTCACAGGAATATTTTTATGTTAGAAAGTGAGCTTTCATTTCTATGGTTACAGAATGACAATTTTAATGTAGATTTGTAATTGACATATCTCAAAGTTACGCAGGTATAACCTGGATTAAGGAATGTGTTCTCTTAATGAGAACACCTGTTGCAGTATTGCAATACTACCTGTCTAACTGTCTTGGCTACCAGGTGTGCTTTGTCAGTTAATGTGTCCAAACTGCTTCTGGAAAATATCTCCTTAATTTTTCTCTATATCTCATTGGGTACAAATGTTAAAAGTTAACTGTAGTTTTTGTGTCAGCAAGAATCCCCCAAACTGTAAATTTTAGTAAGTGTAATTGAGTAGGATATTATGCTCACATCAGTTACATATAAATAAAAATGTATTTTAGTATACATGTATCTATTCTTTTATATTTCAATTTTTATAAGTATACTGTTATGTAAGCACAGAATTATATTTTTCCAGAGATTTTTTTTTTTAATTAATATTTGGAACTGTCTGCATAGAACAGCGTAGTTCTGTTGAGAAAAATGAGAGGAAAGATGTTAGTTTTACAGCAAAACCTAGTACCAGAATTGTTGTTTAATGTAGTAAATTTTTACAAATGAGTTTCTTAGTTTGGAAAGCCCCTGTTTTACATTTAGTCATCTGAAAAGCAGGTGATTGGATGTCTCTATTTTTTGATGCTTTGATTGTATGTCTTTCAGTGACGATCGAATTAATTTGAATTCCTTACGATTTTGTTGTTCAAAACAGTAATGAATTTACTAGGCTTTGTCCTGGCTTTGTTTGGAGAGGCACATTTCTATATTGCTGCCTTGAGGAGAATACTAATTTAGGTAATTTTGTTAATGACTACTGTATCGAGGGACTTTCACTGTTTGTGTTTTCATCTACTTATATTTCCTAATCCTTAAAATGGACTTTCATACTGGTTGGATATGAATATCTGCATTTCTTTCATTTCTAGTAATAGGATGTTCCTTATGGTTTCTGTCACTTCACATTTGGAAGCACTAATATGATTCTATATTTTTATAGCCTGTGTAAGGTTTAATATTTTTTTTTATGTTTGTTTTATCCTGTGATATGGTTCCTCCATTTTCTGCAGGAGGTGTCTGAGAGTCTGTCATATGGTTTTTGAAGGTGTATGAAAAAAGTATTAGGGTAGCAATGTTAAGAGGATCCTATATAATATCATTCATTATAAACAATAAAAATTCCAATGTGAAGGAATGTACCTATTTGCAGCTTTGATGGTGGCATTCTTTTAGCGTTTCTTTCTCTCTAAATACAACCAGACTGAACTTGAAGGAAGTTTCTGCACAGATTTCCTCATCAATTGAAGCACTTAGCTTCTTCATGCCTCAGTCTCTACAGATGGAGAGTAATTGATTCTCCATCCGGAGGTTTTCCAAACCTTAACAGCTTTTGTTTAAAGAGCAGTGTAGAGAGCCGAGATTATTTGCAGTTGTCTGCTTTGTATCTGCTGAGTGCCTTCCTTCTAACTGTATACAAACACTCATCAAAAATGTCTTAACATTATACACAAATTTTTGTAGAGAGGTTTAAGTGAAGTGAAAGTGAAAGCTGCTATTGTATTCTTCTCCAACAACTGGGGAGCACAGTAGAGAGGTCCCTTCAAACCTAGTAGCTACATATCTACCTTAACCCTCTTGATAATAATAAAAGAACAAAAAGGAAAAAAAAGGAAGAGTCTGAATCTCTCTCTGATAGAACTGGAATAAGAATAAGAATAGTAGTTAAGAATTAATCCTATAAGTTTAAGGATGTGAAGAAATTAATAAACTGAAGAAAACTAGTTACTGTCACAGTTTAACATGTACAATTTTCTGCTTGCTTAAGTGTCAGAAGTTGTTTCTTCAGATACTCTCATAGTATCAAAGTTAGCTGAGATGGATTGAAAATATGGAGCTTTTTTGTTCTCACATCTTCTTCAGTCTTATATTGTTATGTCCCTTGGAAGACTGAGAAGTGAGTTAAGGACATGAAAAGTGGAAGGAAGTAGCTTGTCTTGTTCCTTACACACTACGTGTTAAGCATCTGGTGCTGCCTGTTGGAGACAGTTACCTGTTGAACAGACCTCTTTATTTGTTCTAACTAGAAGTTGTAATAAAAGCACAATAATGTTCTTTGAGCCAATTTTCTGCTTACTTGTTGCTTTTCTGCTTACTGTTACACTCACTTGTATGAGAAACTGAGTTGTGTTTTAGGTATTTAAAAACTCGATGTCTGTTTGACATGATTCTACTTCTTTTTTGGCCAAAGCCTACTCAAATACACTGAAAATATGTTTTATTGTTTTCATTTTCAAATGTAGTTATTTTGTTCTTTTAGATCCTATATTTCTATACTGTTTATTCCTTTGTTAAATATCTAGACTACTGCTAGAGTCTGCTTAACTATACATGACTTCTAGGAAGTACTTTGTGTGCTTTTTTTGATGTTTTGAGCCCTAAACATTCATATGCAAAACACCCCTCTACCTTCTGTTCTGTAAAATACTATGTAAAAGCTCAGTTATGTGATTTATTGCAAGTAATTAAGTTAAATACATGAACAAGAGGGAGCAATTTCTGATTGTAAGGAGAATATACCTTATGTAGCCTAAAGAGAAGTGGTTATTGGTACTATTTGTAGTCCTGATCCACAAGACTTTGTAGCAAATGGAAATACAAATTATGCTAATAAGTGGATATTTGCTGATCAAGTAACTTTTCTATATGCAACAGAAGGATTGCATATATATATGTATATGTATATATATATGCACACAGCTATATATACATATATACATATATTTATATGTATATATACACACTACATGCAACAGTTAGATGAATAATTTTCTGACCAGGAAGACTTTTGTGTTTTTCAGAACAAAATTAATGTGAAATTTGATTGAAAAAATTTTAAGACTGATTGTTTTAACTGTGGAACTTTTGACTTTGGTTTTTTAAAAAACAGGTTCAAACTGTCTGGACAGTTGCCTCTACTTTCTATCCAAATATCAGACCAGAAGCTGACAAGTATTTTGGAGCTAATTGATAGCATTCCTAAGCCAGAAAGTGCACCTGCTACCAGTTCTCCTCCAAAAATACCTGAGGTAAGGTTTTTAAAAGAGATTTCATTAAAAATGATCAGAAAAATACTTTTTTGGTATTAGCATTCCAGTTTTGAAAGGTGCATAAGAAAGTGAAGAACAAGCATTGACTTAGTGCCTCTTGAAAACATTAGCTCTTTCTCTAAAGTAATAGAAAATTTTCTTGCTATTTAGTTAGTTTATTGTGAACTTTAGCCAATAATTATGAAATAGTTGTCCAGTGTTTGGACTTCAAATAGAACCCCTCAGAGTTTTACTACTATGGGAATTAATTTGTAGTTCATAATAATCTTGACTAACAAGCATACTTAGTTTTGTTGAGGATTAGTTTAATTGTACCTTAAAATTTACACATGTATCATAGTGCTGCAGAATTTGGGTTCAGCTGTTTTGTGTAGTGAAGAAAACATTAAAATGCTGGAATTTTTGAAGTTCAAGTATTATGTGATGTTAGATGTAAGTTTCAAAAGCCAAACAAAAAATATCACTATCTGTTTTATAAACAATGCCTGCCTGGTAAAAGTAGCAGGTTTTTTTCATCAGACTTCGGTGCTTTTCCCATTTCAAGTCCATTACACAATGTAGCTCAGGGGTGGAAGTTCTTCCTTGCACTTGTAACAATTAGGAGTTTGGAAAGTGGTTCTTGCTCTTTCTCCACCTCCTTTCCTTAGTGAAAATGGTTTGGGTCACTTGTTTTATACCTTCTTCAGAACAGAAGATTGACCCCTCTTATTATTCCTGAAAAATATATTTCACCTTTTGAGCTGTTCTTAACAAAATTAGGAAATTAACTCACAGTTGCTAATTTTTGACATGACTACTTTGTGTGATCTGGCTATGTTTTATGTATGTGTAAAGCAGTCCTATCATTAGAATAGGACTCATCTTAAAAGTCAAGGACAAAAATTGGATCTCGATTATTCTGTCATTTGTAAATACTTCTAACAATATGTTACTTAATAACTCATGCACTTGGTTCTAAAGGACTAGTGGTCATCTTTGTATTTGGGTTTTTTTAAGATTATTTGATAATTATCTTTCTGTCTTTGTACAAGTTATTCTGCCCTGTTCTGGAAGGCTGTTGCTACAATTTGGTATTTTCTGTGGGTTATATTAGCATAGTATTTACTAACAGTAAATGCAGCAATTAGACATGCGTACATATTGAAAGTATATACAGAGTGCAGACTTCAACGTGTGGCACTTTCCATCTCTTTAGTGGTGCTGTTAAAATTTTAGCTAACTCTGATCTGCTCTTTCACTTTTCATATACTAATAGTATACCCAACCAAAAGCTGCCTTAGTCTCTGTTGTTTTGTGCAACTAATCACAGACTAACTTTTTTTGAGGGTAGGTATTGGGACGTTACTTTTACATAAATAGAATCTGCATGTATAAGATGATTGCTGTGTGCTTTGTAACACTGACTATACTTGAATTTAATTATAGAATTCAACTATTACATCTGAAGTATTTTAAGTGACCTTGAATTAGTTAGTATTACCTGTATATTAGTTGTAATATACACTAGATGAGGTGAGGAAAGACTGTGGACCAAGTATGAATATATTTGCATTACATGTGAATCCATATAAAAACTTATGCTTAAATCCATCTGCCCAAGCTTCCATCTACTTCAGAGCTTGACAGTCTTTAATTGCTGGTATTAAATTCAGTTAATTTGAGTGGATTTTGTGCTTTGGTGGTGGCTGGTGTACTCCCATGCTTTCATCCTTACAGCTGTAATTATGAACTTTGTTAGCATCACATCACTTCTGAACTGAAAAGGATGTGAAATCCTTTTTCAGAGTGCTGTTTTCTTCTTTATATTTTGAGTTAGTGGTGGAAGTGTTCTTGAGCTGTGAAAACAGAAGACATTTTGGAACAGATCCTTTTACATTTTTGCACTCAGCATTTTAGTTCAAGAAGACAGTCCAGTGTGGAAGGCTATTTTTCATGATTTAGTACTATGAAGTAAAATTTCACAGTTTTTTCTCCTTGTTTTCTTAGAATGTGAAAGTGTTACAGATGACACGCTTTCACAGTTACAAGACTCTGAAGTACTTTGTCTATATTACTCATAGACATGAATATATTCAGCAAAGTCAGATTACATAGGCTGGAGACCAAGAGAGATTTTGAAATGTTAAGAGTGAAATGAAAAATGTAGCCTTGGAAACAATGTTCAAGATGAGTGTTTCTTGTTGCCATAATGTCTAGATTTGATACTGTGACTTTGTGAATAATTGTCTGAGCCTGAGCTTTGAAAGGTGCAGTAACAAGGGAGAGGAGAAGGTGTGGTTGTGCAAAGAAAGATCTGCTGTCAACTGTGCAGTCCAGAGCCAAAGACACTCAAAAAGAAAGGACACACAGTGCACAGTTCTCTTACTTCAGTACTCTGTGCAAGGCACATGTATAATACATGTGCATGTCAAAGTTGCAGGAGAATTCTTTACAAACTCAGATTGCTGAGATTGCTTTCTGAGACTTGATGGTAGATAAACCATTTGGATACCTTTACTAAGAGAATTTAGTTCTATCATATATGAAACTACGTGGAGTGGAGGATTCCTGTTCTGTAGTGCACTCTAGTGGCATTTCACATATTTTCAGTTACTACTCTGGGTTGTGCATAACTGCATTTCACAATTGAAGACTCAGAATCATAGATTATCCTGACCTGGAAAGGACCCACAAGGTTCATTGAAGTCCAGCTTCTACACAGGATCATCCCCAGGAGTCACACCATGTGCCTGAGAACATTGTCCAAATGCTTCTTGACTCTGTCAGACTGGTGCTGTGACCACCTCCCTGGGGAGCTTGTTCCAATGCTCAACTGGGAAAGGACCTTTTCCCAGTGTAAACCTCCCTGACACCCCTTCATGCTCTTCCCTTGAGTCCTGTCACTGGTTACCAGAGAGAAGAGATCAGTGTCTGCCCCTCTGCTTCCCCTTGTGAGAAAGATGAATACTACTGTGAGGTCTCCCCTCAGTATACTAGTTGTATTTTTTTCCCATATGTGTGAAGCAATGAAATTCAGTAAGGGGAAGTACCAGGTCCCGCACTTGGTTCGCAACAGTCCCAAGCAGTGCTACAGGCTGGGGACAGAGTGGCTAGAAGGCTGTTCAGCAGAAAAGGACCTGGGGGTGCTGGTTGACAGGCAGCTGAACATGAGCCAGCATGTGCTCAGGTTGCCAAGAAGGCCGATGGAATCCTGGCCTGTATCAGCAATAGTATGACCAGTAGGACCAAGGCAGTGATTGTCGCCCTGTCCTTGGCACTCATGGGGCCCCACCTCAAATCCTGTGCTCAGTTTTGGGCTCCTCACTGCAAGAAAGACTGAGGTGTTGGTCTTTTTTCCCAAGTAAAAAGTGACAGGACAAGAGTAAATGGCCTCAGATTGCTTCAAAGGAGGTTTAGATGGGATATTAGGAAATTCTTTTCCGCCAAAATGATTGTCCAGCATTGGAGCAGGCTGCCCAGTGGGTGAATCACCATCCCTGCAGCTATTCAAAAGACTTGTAGATGTGGCATTTAACTTCACCACTAAGCCATGTTCCTGGCAGTGCTAGGTTTGTAGTTGGACTTGGTGATCTGAAGCGTCTTTTCTAACCTAAATGTTTTTACGATTCTGTGAAATACAAAGCAGTCCTGTCTGCTCTAATGTTTTGTGCAGCTCTTTTTTCTTTCTTCCCCACCTGGCACTTGTGTTATTTTTGTAAAGGACTGTTGATCTTTATTGTTCTCTGAAGTTGCTGTATTGTAGTCCTTTGAGGGACTAGGTTTTGTCTTTTATGATTTTTCGTATAATGTGCCGTTTCTGACCATCTTTTGGTCTGTGAAGTTGAATGTTTGAACCTCTTCACTGTGTTTCCTAGTGTGTTCTTACTAGCTAGATGGAAGAGCAATAGCTGCTGCTTCTACCTATTTTAGGCCTCATTTTTCCCCATTCTTATAATTTTAGTAATGTGTTTAACTTCATTGATTTGCACTTCAGCTAAGTTTCCCTAAGCTGTGAAACTTGGATGCAGCATATATGCATGCAATAGCATGACCAATAAATACAAGAAAAAATTTTATGATATCTCTTGTTTCAGGCTGCACTGTCCCCTGTGCTTTCAGCACCACATTTATCTCAAGGCGTGTATCCTGTTCTGGATCTCCATTCATTTGCTGAGTCAGGTGATATAATCTATTTTAAAGTCTTGCTTATGAAGCAGGTTAAGTCAAGAAGTTTTTTAGTTTTTTGAATTAATTTACTGTTCTTGCTGTAAGCAAGGATATGGGGCTTCGTTTTAAGTTCGTGAGGGCTGAGTAGTGTTACATTCTGTTTAGCTTATAATTGAAACTGTATAAACTACTTGAGTATTTTCTCATAGCAATAGAATTCTGTAATTTTTTTGTCATTCCCTTCCTGAGGGCATGGCAGTAAAATTTTATTTGGTATGGTGGGTTTATTTCTATCAGGGCATATGTTATTGCAAATCTCTATTCAGGGCATCTGAATGATGACATTTTTAGCTTTAGCATGTACTTAGTCCTCTGATGGTGGTCTTAATTATTTTCTTACGGTGAAGGATTTCTTTCCTATTTAGGTGGATTTATTTAAATTACAAGGTACCAAAATGATGACTGTTAGAAACTGCTGTGTTTTTATAAATAAACATTTTGACTTCTACTGGATAAAGCAGAAGATTGGCTGTGGGAGAACCAGTTGTGTTCAATACTGCCTTGCTGTTCTAAACAGCTTAGCTATATCCTAACATTTCATCTAGAAGTTACATTACAAAAATAATCAAATATATATCAGTGTTATTTCAGTGTCAATCATGTTTGTGATGCCAAAACACTCAACTGGAGAAACAGAGAACCGGACTACTACTCCTTTCTCGAGTTAATGATATACGTGGTTAGCAAACACTAGCAAAATTATCATCAAAGTTAATTTTTATGTCTACTTTATAGCTTTAAATTCAGCATGTATGCAGTATGCATAGAAATACGTATTTGTACATCTTCATCTGTTTTTATATGAGTTCCTTTAAGTGTCTAAAGGTAGAGTGGAAATGTCTTTCAGTTCTTAAAATTAGGCTGAAATGAGAATGCATGCTGGCAACAAGTAATTTGAGAAAGTAATAGCTATATTTAGATTTGAATCAAATCTGATTTTTAATCTATACGAGAGATACAGCCATGCAGTCTTTTTAAGTGATTCATGTTAATTGTCTATCTTCACCCTCCAAAAACTCAGAACTGCTTTTAAGCTTTAGAAAATACTTCATGTAATTTGTTGAGTTTTTTTAGAAGAAGGATATTTCTTCCGCAGTTACCTTATACTTCAGTGGTTTTGGTTTTTAGGTAAAGGAGAAGACCTTCACAAGACAGTGCAATCTATTTATCTTGGTTATATTTCTGCAGTAATGTCAAGCAGATTAAAAGCTTCATAGTTCTTAGGAGTCTCTCTGAAATGGGAGATCTACAGCTGGGAGAAATCCCCAGTAGTGTGCCTGATATTGAGGCAAAGGCTCCTGTACTGTCAAGAGCATTCTGACCAGCCAACAAGTTAAGCCGTTAGGTCACACCAAAGGCAGGACAAAGAATCATTTGTGCTGTCTTTTACAAAACCAGAAGTGAGAGAATGCTGACGAAGGAATTAGCTAATGAGAACTGAAGTTTATGATGACATGATGGAGGCAGCTGTAGGTGTGGTGTAAAGTTGTGGAGGCGGGAGCTGAGATGGTTACGGAAACAGATTTTATTATTGTTAGTTGTCAGCTAGATACTTGTATGTTTAAGCTTTTATAGATGTAGATGTGAAAACTCTAGGTCATAGTACTGTAAAATACTGGCTGTGTAAACTGCATATGTAATGTTGTTGTGAATTAATCCTTAGAATCAGAAGAAGAATTTTATGATGCATTAAGCAGTCCTGTGGAAGATGTGCCATTTTTTGAAGCCCCATCTGATTCCCTCAAGCGAGCTGGCAGTACAAGGCGAAAAACCCTACGCAAACAAGAATCTTTGAAAAATATGACTGAGTTCCAGCTAAGGTTTGAAGTAGCTGAGGTAAAATTACTTTTTAAATATCCCTGAAGTGCATCAGGACTGTAATTTTTCCACGTGTTTGGTTTATAAATCCATGTCTGCAGAGATATTAGTTCCCCATTTTTTCCTAAAACTATTATGCACAGTTTTTTCCAAGTCATAGTTGTGTTTCTGTATCCTTGTCATCACTGAAATGCTTTGATTTATCCACTTGATTTCCCAACTCACTTTGTCACTGAATTTTCTTTACCTATGGCTTAGAAATCACATTACATATTTGTTTTAGCAAAATATGTGCTTGTGACATCTTTTTTTTCCCAGATACTGCTGTGGTCAGTGGGAAAACTTCTTTAATACTTTATCTTGTAACAAACATCATATTTTTCTGCTCTAGTTTTTCCCAGTTGCTGTTGTCCACACAGATAAATCTGTAACAACTTCATTATGAAGAGTTTTCTGTGTTCTTGCTGTTTCAGGCTTGGGGGGGGAAAAGAGTATTTTATCCAAATGCAAGAATACTTTCTAACTCTTATCAGTTCTTCTTGTGAAAGAGGTGACCTCTTACACTATGGTTAACTTTGTCATTAGACCATCATGGACAGTTATTCCTGCTACTCACTGTATTTTACTTTACATTTATTTTAAAAATAAATCATACAAATTCAGTTAACTTTACAAATTGTGTTTTAGGGTAGGCTTACACACTGTCTTCAACACATCACAGCTAGCTTGTAGCTGCTATATACTACACCTTTACTGCAAATAAAACTGGAATGTACTGTTTGTGTGATGACAAGACCTTATTTAAGAACTATTAGTCTAAAAGGTAGATGCTGTGTTTTACATCATTCTCTAATGGCAACTAACTTACAATCTTTAAGAGAAAAAGAAATCTATTAGAAATCACCTCTGTTGTCCTCATAGTTTAAATTACTTACTGGGTTTTGTTTTGATTTTCCTTATTTGTAGACAGCATTACATGGAAAGGAAGAATACATATATTTGTTTGTTTGTCAAAGTCAGATGCAACAGCTCAGCTAGGTATTTATTTAACAACAATATTGTCATGCATGGGTGGAAATGTAGTAAATCCTCTTTCCTGACATTCTGCTTGGGAATCTTAACTCCTAGCAGGAAAGTTCAGAGAAATTCCAGTGAAAGTAGTAAACACTTTGTGCTGACTGAAAATCTAGTTTTGACCATATTGAACATTGTTGAGTGCTGTACAGAATTGTTTTCAAAAATAATTTAGTTTGTTACTGTTACTTCAGTATTTCATACATGGGTGTTTGGAGTTTTTGTTACAATAACAGCGACCAGTACTGCTTGTTGAATTGTTTATTTTTTTCCAAGGCGTTTGCTGTATAAAGTTAAATTATCAATACACAAATAGACATTAACCAATAAAACCTAAGTAAATATATTAAATCCTGTATAAAAACTAAGAGGTTTTTATACCTCTTACAGTCCCTTACTGGTTTTGGGTGTGTGCTTTGGTTCTTTTTTTTAGGTCTTAATTAAATTATGCCGTCTTACTGGTAATACTGAGATGCCTGTGCTCCAGCTTGATATTTTGGGCTTAGGCACTGAACTTAAATTAAGAACATTCGACATGACTGGAAATGCTTTCCTTCGTGAAGTTGGTCTTCTGTGCCCAGAATATATGGGTAAGTATTTATAGTTTGGTCTGGGAATTATTCACAAGTAACACTATGAATTTGTCTTCAAAAACTCTGTTGGGCTTTTGTCAAATAAGGGCGATTTGCTTCCTAAGTTAAATGCAGGGCTGAGGGGAAGTAAATCAGGAGCTCATCCTATTGTTAGTGCTTTGGTAAATATGTTCTGGTGCCGATGATTGTAGAGAGACATTTAACTATTTCACGTCTGCAAAAGAGGTTTTGTGATTAACATTAATGACAGCTAGTAGCCTACTTTGAAGTTTATAAATAAAGTTTTAATTTTTTTCTTTTTAAAAAAGTAAATTTCTGTATTCCTTTTTTCTTTCTTTTTTTTTTTAGATGATAATGACAAGCCAGTTTACATAATTACTACGTTGGATAACGTAGAAGATGATCTTCTCACTCTGGAGTATACAAAGGTTAGGAAAGAGTAGACTTTGCTTTCGAATTGTAAGGTTGCCATAAACATCACATTAATATGCAGCAGATGTTGAATGTTTTTTCCTTACTTACTATCTTGAGTGTCATGTGCAAAGTCTGTCTGCTCCTTCAACAGAACAGTTGTAGTGGTTTTGAAAATATGTTTTCTCTAATGTAATTTGCAAACTTCTGATTTGTTTGTTTTATGTGCACTTTTGGTGGAATAGACTGATATTAAGGGACCAGAACTGAAAACTGTCTGTCAGAATGTTCTACAGAAAATAAAGGTATGATATCTTTTTTTAACATAATTTTCTCAGTGTGGGAGGAGAGGCATACTGGATAAATAACAATTTTTCTTCTAGGTGAACTTTTCTTCTCTAGATGTTCATTTGCATACTGAAGCTCTGCTGAATGCTATGAACTATCTGAATAGTCTTCTACCCAAACAAGGAACTAAAGTTACAGAAGAACCAGTCCATGAAAAAACAGAGGAGAAGAAGGATGTTCTTAAAAAATTAAGTAAGTTTCTTTATTATTGTGTCCTTTTTTCATTCCTCTCTCTTCACTTAACTAAGGAAGAAAACAAATGTATTTTCTATTTTTGTAAATCCATCAATGATATTTGATATGAGAAATTTTGCTTAGGATTATATATACTTATAGGGTTGTATCCTTAACCTTGTGCAGTTTTCTGACATATAGATCAAGGCATACCTTTGCTGTGTATTGGAGGCACTGAGTCAATGTAAATAGAAAACCCATAAATTGTTGTCAGGTTTTTTTCCTGGTATGAATTAAGACTTTTGATGGCCTTACAGTTATTACATTATACTTGAGGAGCATTAACTTCTTGCTTGCTGTGCAGTTCAAAGGCATACCAAAATATTACATGTCATCATTGAAGAATGGTAACTTTTGTTATTTTTTATTTCCCATAGCATCAAAAAAATCGAAGTGTGACGATGTTATTGACCTCATTGTCTGTGTGGATTTATCATGTTTGCGTATTTTTATCAGAGAGAAAAGCCATAGAATAGCTGAAATTCACATTGAAGGTAGGAAGAAAACTTTAATCACAAAGACACAAAACTTTGTAACTGTAATAGTGTATAGATTTTGTATATCTCATTTTTTGAGGTCTGGATAGCCAAGTGATCATGAAGAAAGCAGCAACGAATGTGACTGCAAAACTGAAGAACATCATTATTGTGGATTCTGATGAGACAGCATTGTATAAAAAGGTAGGCATAGGCATGTATCATTGATTTTTTTTTTTTTTAATGGATGCTAAATTAAACTTACTTTGTAGGTTCTACTCTCTACTGTGATTTTTTTTTTCAGTCATGTTTTATGTATTTGTTGGGAGTAGCATTCTCTATATGACAGATTGATTTTGCTCCCACTACCGGTAATTGTTAGGCTGACATTAATTTGTGCAACTGTGATATTCAGCTGCTCATTGTGCCTCTTATTCTGTTGACTTTAGTGAAGAGAATTATTCAAGCTGAGATGTCAACTGAATATTTTCAGCTATTTCAATGGATTTTTTAAATTCCTTTTTTTTTTTTTTCATATATTGTTGAGATACTTGAAGTAAAAATGCCTTAGTGGTGTGAGGCACTACATTTTGTTTTGGAGTTAAGTTTCTCCAGTGTGTAAGTTTTTACAGTAGAGATACCATTTTTTTTCTTCTTAAGGCTCTTTACATCACAGAAAAAGAAGTCTTCAACTTCAGAATGGTATCATATGTGAATGCTACAGATGGCAGTGCATATACAAATATGGATGTTGTTGACAATCGTATTTACCTAACTGTTGGGTGTATTCAAGTAGTTTTTGTCAAAAAGTTTATTTCATCTATTTTGGTAAGTTAAATTTTCCAGATACTGTTTCTTAGCATACAGGTGAAGTTGTCTGAGCAAGAAAGGGATAAGAGCATTCCATATGGGGTAGTGTCCATTTGTGTAAGAGCTCTTATATACTATTGTAAAAACTTTACTGGGGTTGATGGTTGGAGTATTTATTTTTCTTCTACATATGCTTGTTACTGTGGAGGAGATGAGTAAGCAAAAAGGTTTGCTGTCATTAATAATAATGTTTTTCGTAGATGATTTGTGACAGCTGTTAAATGTACATCCATTCATTATTTGTAACACTGAAATATAAGTAAGAAACCATGAAAATTAATGCCCTTTCCATAAATTCTGCCGAGTAAATAAATCTTTTGCTACTCATATGATTAAATAAAATGTAATGACTACAAGTCATGTTACAAGGTCATTGCTCTTACCATCTAATTTTCTGGATATTTAGGATAGAAATTTATTTTTATATATGCATAGTTTGTCATATTTGAGGGAAGATTATGCTATTAAAGAATTTGGACAAAGTATATTGCAAAAATAACATCTTAGGATGGTTTGCTATTTAAATTACTATGATTCATAGTGTTTTTGAAGTACTGTAATTCTTAATAATTAATTCCTGAGATCTGTATTCTTTTCCTAGGCTTTTATAAATAACTTTCAAGCTGCCAAGGAAGCTCTTACTGAGGCAACTGTTCAAGCAGCAGAGAAAGCAGCTACAGGTGTAAAAGAGTTAGCAGAGCGTAGTTCCCGTTTGGCACTAGATATCAATATCAAAGCACCTGTTGTGATAGTTCCACAGTCAGCAATGTCTGCGAATGTCCTGGTGGCTGATCTTGGTCTAATCACCGTGAAGAACCAATTCTTTATTGCTAAAACTAAAACACGATATAATCTCCCACCTGTTATTGACTCTATGACAGTGAAATTGAGTGAACTGAAGTTATACAGGTAATGTAGTGTCAATATTTTTAAAATTCATTAAATCCTTTTGGGATTCTTCAGTTAGAGAGTTTTGAGGAGTTGATAAAGATGGTTGGTGTTCTATGGTTGTCTGTGGTTGGTGATTGACAGATACACTATTATCTTGGAATATAACAGCAAACTAATTTATTTTTAAAGCAATGAAAATGTATGGTTGAGGAAAAAGAGCAATCTACACATCTTTAAATAGAAGAATGTTTGAAGCAAATGTTTGTTCAGGGTAAATTGTGTAGTACTATAGATCTATGCATTATTCATTACTTTGGACAGGTTATACCTATTTAGTATTAGACTAATAGTATTAGACTGTTTTGATGGGATTTTCAAGCTATGCATAGCAGCAAAGGCACTGAGTTAGCCATAAAGAACTGTTTGAAAATGGTCCTTGGTGCAGGGGATTCATGAGGGGAGAGGGAAGGAAAGGGGCTTTTCAAACACTGTTGAAGAGTACTGAAGAAAGAAGGAATTGCTTTCCACTGGAGAGCAGGTAAGAGGTCCTGACTTTGAAGAGTTTGTGTGTTGCATGCCTGGTATGTGCCTGACACCTCTTCCCAGCCAAGGAAAGATGTCTAGTTGGTGGAGTAAGGCTTTAACTGGAGCTACTTGGAGTAGTGTAAAGGCAGTTTTATAGCATTACTTAAAAAGATGAGGAAAAGACAGAAATATGTTTGTTAGAATGTGAAATATGTGAAAGCTGGGAGTATTTTTTCTTCTTTTCACAGATCTTACTATGAGCAAGATTCTTTGCAAACTGAAGTGCAGTTGCTTCAGCCAGTCAATCTGGAAGTAGCTGTTGAACGAAATTTAGCTGCTGCATGGTATAATGAAGTTCCCGATATTGAAATATCTGGCCGACTCAAGCCTATGAATGTAAGCACTCGTTTCTGAAAGAAACTGTTAAAATATTTGTGGAAAACAGATTAATTATTCTCTATAAAAGTCCACGCTCATTAGTTAAGGTTTGATTTCAAGACATAGAGGTAGAGTAGATTTTGGTGTTTCGTAGAGGGAAAGGAAATGAATAGATTTCTGTTCTAATTTAAGCTCTGTATTTCATCTGTGGTACTGCAGGCAGACTTCGTACTATGAATTACTATTGCTAGTTAAAAATGGTTATGCTGTTCTAGCCTTTTACCTGTCAATGTCTTTCAATGAAGGATTGGAAAAGTTGGGGTTTATTGGTTTGTTCAATAGCAGTGCTGAATTTGTACCTATGATAAGCCTGAATAGTAATTAGTGACCTGCTGTGCCACGTAGATACTCAGAAATCTATGGGGCCAGATGCGATTCATCCTAGGATGATTTAAATTTAACATAAAAAATAAATTTAACATAAATTAAAATTTAAACATAACATAAGCTAAATTTAACATTAAAATACAGAAAAGTTGTGAAGTGTGTGAGGAAAACCAATTTGCCAGATTTTGAAATAGAACTCGTAATTGTTACTGTAAAGTAACTATTACTGTAAAGTGCCTTGTGACTAAATGCAAATAAAAATTGGATGAGAACAAAATAATGTGTGACTGACTTGATATCTAGAAATTATTGTAAGGTGTTGTGTCAATTTGAGAAAAATGTTTAGTGTCCTAAACAGAGACTCAGATGAGATTAATTTGATTTATCTGTTTATTTGTAAGCTTAGATTTTAGTTACCAAAAGTTACGTGAACAGAATTGTTCTGATTTCCATGCCAATCTCTTTTAAAGCTGATTCTTAGTCAGGAAGATATTACCACAATACTGAGGACACTGAACGAAAATGCAGGTGAAAGCTCTGGTGCATCAACAGCTTTGCCAGAATTGAAGGCATCAACTAGTCATTCCACTGAAATGCATGGTACTTCACAGCACTCTGCAGGTAATATTTTCTAAAACGACATCATCTGGCATTTTTAGTTATTATTGTCAATATATTACTTCTGTTGGAATTGCATTTATAAAAGGATGCCAGATTCATTTGTATCTACCAATATCATAGAATCACAGAATAATTGAAGTTGCAAAAGACCTCCAAGATCATCAAATGCAACCTCCATGTCAGCTAAACCATAGCACTAAGTGCCACATCCAGGTCTTCTTGAACACTTCCAGGGATGATGACTCCACCACCTTCCTGAGAGGAAATTCTTCCTGATGTCCAGCCTGAACCTCCCCTGTCTCATCTTGAGGCTGTATCATCTTGTCCTGTCACTCACTAGCTGTCTGTGAAAAGAGACCAGCCCCCCATCTTGCTACAACCTCCTTTCAAGTAGTTGTAGAGAGCAATAGGGTCCCTTTGAGCTTCCTCTTCTCTAGCCTGAACAGCCCCAGCTCCCTCGGCCACTCATCATACAACTTGTGTTCCAGACCATTCACTGGTTCCATTGCCCTTCTCTGGCCATGCNCCTCCCCTGTCTCATCTTGAGGCTGTATCATCTTGTCCTGTCACTCACTAGCTGTCTGTGAAAAGAGACCAGCCCCCCATCTTGCTACAACCTCCTTTCAAGTAGTTGTAGAGAGCAATAGGGTCCCTTTGAGCTTCCTCTTCTCTAGCCTGAACAGCCCCAGCTCCCTCGGCCACTCATCATACAACTTGTGTTCCAGACCATTCACTGGTTCCATTGCCCTTCTCTGGCCATGCTTCAGGACCTCGATGTCTTTGTTTTGTGTGGGGACCTCACTTTGCATATTGGCTGAGTACAAGGGGACAATCACTGTCCTGGTCCTGCTGGCCACACTATTTTTGATACAGGCCAGGGTGACACTGGCCACCTTGGCCACCTGGGCACAGCTGGTTCATCTTCAGCCACTACTTACTAGCACCCTCAGGTCCTTTTCCCCTGAGTAGCTTTCCAGCCACTTTGCCCCCAATGTGTTGCACTGCCTGGGGTTGTTGTGATCCAANGTGACACTGGCCACCTTGGCCACCTGGGCACAGCTGGTTCATCTTCAGCCACTACTTACTAGCACCCTCAGGTCCTTTTCCCCTGAGTAGCTTTCCAGCCACTTTGCCCCCAATGTGTTGCACTGCCTGGGGTTGTTGTGATCCAAGTGCAGGACATGGCATTTCACCTTGTTGAACCTCATGTCATTGGCCTCAGCCTATTGATCCAGCCTGTCCAGACGCACCTGCAGAGCCTTCCAGCCCTCCAGCATATTGACACTCAGCCCAACTTGGTGTCATCTGTGAACTGACTGAGGGGCACTTGATTCCCTTGTCCAAATTCTTGATAAAGTTGTTAAACAGAACTGGTCCCAGTACTGAGCTCTGGAGAACACCACTAGTGACCGGCCACCAACTGGAAACAATTCCATTCACTACCACTCTCTAGATCCAGCCATCCAGCCAGTTTTTAACCCAGCAAAGAGAGCACCTGTCCAAGCCACGGCCTGCCAGCTTCTCCAGGATAATTCTGTGGGAGAAAATATCAAAGACTTTACTAATGTACAGGTAGCCAACATCCACAGCCTTTCTCTCTTTCACTAGATGAGTCATCTGGTCATAAAAGGAGATCAGGTTGGTCAAGCAGGACCTACCTTTCCTAAATGCATTCTGAAACCGTTCTGCCTGGACCTGATCCCTTAGTTGTCCGGTTTGTGTCATGTGATCGCAATCAAGGTGATCTGCTCCATAACCTTCCCCAGCACTGAGGCCAGGCTGACAGGCTTGTAGTTCCCTGCATCTTTCTTTTGTAGATGGGTGTGACATTGGCCAACCTCCACTCATCTGGGACCTCTCCAGTTAACCAGGAGTCACGTTAAATGACGGAGAGTGATTTGGTGAGCTCCTCTGCCTGCTCCATCATCACCCTAGGTTTAATCACATCTGGCCCCATAGACTTTTGAGTGTCTAAGTGGCACAGCAGTCACTAAGTACTTCCTTATGGATTGCATTGGGTCTCTTCTGCTCCCTGACCCTGTCTACCAGCTCAGGGGGCCAGTTGCCCAGAGAATAACCAGGGGCCAGAGAATAACCACTTTTTCTCTTAAAGACTGAGGTAAAGAAGGTATGAAGTACCTCAGCCTCTTCCTCATCCTTGATGGCATCTGCATCCAGTAAGGGGTGGAGATTTTTCCTTTGCTTGCTCTTTGTTGTTAATGTGTTTATAAAAGCACTTTTTATTTGTCTTCACAGTGGTGGCCAGATGAGTTCTAGCTGAATTTTAACCTTGCTAATTTTCTCTGTACATGACGTAACAATATCCTTGTTCTCTTCTTCCAGTTACCTGCTCCTTCTTCCACACACTCCAGGAAATGTCCAAGACTGCCTCCTCTCCACTGTGTTGAATTTCCAGTAGACATCTGGCAGGTTAAAATTTCCCATGATTTCATAACAATCATGAAACATCAGCCAGCTGATCGCTGAATAGTTCATCCACCTCCTCAGCCTGGTTGGGTGGTTTATAGCAGACTCCCACCAGGATATCTGCCTTTTTGGCTTTCCCCCTCATTGTCACCCATAGGCACTCAACCTTTTCTATCCTTGAGCTTTGTACAGTCAAAACACTTCCTGATGTACAGAGCCACCCCATCACCTCTCCTTCCTTGCCTGTCCCTTCTGAAGGGCTTGTAGCCATCCAGTGCAGCACTCTGGTCATCCCACCACATTTCTGTCACTGCTTTCCTCCTGCACAGTGGCCTCCAGCTCCTCCTGTTTGTTACCCATACCGTGTGCACTGGTGTAGATGCACTTCAGCTGGGCTACTGATTTTACCCCTAACCCTGGCATCCCACCCCTAGGCTCATCTTCAGTGAGTCTGGTCTTATTCCCATCCCCCTGCAAATCTAGTTTAAAGCCCTCTTAGTCAGCCCTGCCAACTCATGGGCAAGAANAATTTCCAGTAGACATCTGGCAGGTTAAAATTTCCCATGATTTCATAACAATCATGAAACATCAGCCAGCTGATCGCTGAATAGTTCATCCACCTCCTCAGCCTGGTTGGGTGGTTTATAGCAGACTCCCACCAGGATATCTGCCTTTTTGGCTTTCCCCCTCATTGTCACCCATAGGCACTCAACCTTTTCTATCCTTGAGCTTTGTACAGTCAAAACACTTCCTGATGTACAGAGCCACCCCATCACCTCTCCTTCCTTGCCTGTCCCTTCTGAAGGGCTTGTAGCCATCCAGTGCAGCACTCTGGTCATCCCACCACATTTCTGTCACTGCTTTCCTCCTGCACAGTGGCCTCCAGCTCCTCCTGTTTGTTACCCATACCGTGTGCACTGGTGTAGATGCACTTCAGCTGGGCTACTGATTTTACCCCTAACCCTGGCATCCCACCCCTAGGCTCATCTTCAGTGAGTCTGGTCTTATTCCCATCCCCCTGCAAATCTAGTTTAAAGCCCTCTTAGTCAGCCCTGCCAACTCATGGGCAAGAATCCTTTTACCTCTTCGAGACAGATGAACCTCATCTGTCCCCAGCAGTATTATATCAACTGCCCTTTGGTCAAAAAAAGACAAAATTCCACTGATGTCACCAGCCTTTAAGCAACGTGTTCATCAGGTGGGTTCTCCTGTTCATTTCGGCATTCTTCCCTGCTACTGATGGGATCAAGGAAAACACCACCTTATACTCCTGTGCCTTCAACCAGTCATCCTGAAGTCTTTTCTAATTGCTGTAGTTCTTTTTTCCTCAACCTTATCATTGCCAACCTGTACAAACAGAAGTGGGTAATAATCAGGGGGCTGAATCAGTCTAGAGGATCTCACAGAATCACAGAATGGGTCATGCTGGAAGAGACCACAGGGGGACATCTAGTCCAACCTCCCTGCTCAAGCAGGGTCATCCCAGAGCACATGGCATAGGATTGTATGCAAACAGTTCTTGAATATCTCCAGTGAGGGAGACTTCACAACCTCTCTGGGCAATCTGTGCTAGTGTGTAGTCATCTGCACAGTGAAGAAGTTCTCTTTGGAACTTCCTGTCCATAACTTTCTGCCCTGTCCACCTCATTGTCCACTGATCCAGGCAACACTTGCTGAGTTTGCCTGTGAGGATGTCAGGAGAGGCATTCTTGAAAGCCTTGTTGGAGTCAAGGTAGGCGATATCCACTGCTCTTACCTCATCCATCCAGGTAGTTATTTCATTATAGAAGGCATTCACGTTGGTCAAGCATGATTGATTCCACTTAGGTGAATCCATGCTGACTACTCCTGTCTTCCACGGAGATGGAAGAGATGGCCTCTAGAATGAGGCCCTCCATCACCTTTGCAGGGATTGAAGTGAGGCTGAGTGGCTGGAAGTTCCTTGGGTCCTCCTTCATGCCCTTTTTGAAGACTGGGATGACATTTAGTTCTTTCCAGTCCTCAGGCATCACTCCTAACCACCACAGCCTTTCAAAGATGATTGTGTGCAGTCAGCTCTCTCAGCATTCATAAATGTATCCCATCAGGGCCCATGGTCTTGTGGATGTCAAGATTGCATAGGTGTTTTTTAACTCAATCCTCCCTGACCAAGGGAAGGGCTTTCTTCCAAAATTCCTTTACTCCAGCCTCCTGGGTCAGAGATTCCTGAGGGCTAGTCTTTGCAGTGAAAACTGATAGAAAGAAGACATTCAGTAATTCCTCTGCTTCCTCTGTTACCAGTGTCCCCCTTCCATTTAGCAATGGTCCTATGTTATCCTTAGTTTTATTTTTGTTATTGAAGAAGCCCTTCTTGTGCTTGACATCCTTGGCCAGATCTAATTCCTGATGGGCCTTGGGCTTCATTGTCTCAGCATACCCTGACAACCTCTCTATACACATTCCAAGTAGCTTCATCCCACTTACATCAGCTGGGTATTTCCTGCTTATATGTGAGTAGGGGCAGAAACTCTTTATTTATCCATGGAGATCTTTTGCCCCTTTGCCTCGTTTCTTGCTCACTGGCCTGCATTGGGATGCCAGTTCTTGAGCCTGGGGGAAGTGATCCTTGAATGTCGACTCCTCTTCCCTGCGAGGCCTGTTCACATGGGATTCTTCCAAGAAAATTCCCTGAAGTGGCTAAAGTTCTCTCTCCTTAAGTCCATGGTTACAATCTTACTTGCTGCACCGTTCACTCCTCACCCAATATTGAACTCCACAATCTCATGGTCACTACTCAGCCAAGGCTGCCCCCAACCCTCACATCCCCCACAAGGCCTTCCCTGTTTGTTAGTGTGAAGTCAAGCAACACAACATTCCTTGTGGGATCCTCCAGTATCCATGACAGGAAGCTGTGATCAGTGCTTTTCAGGAACCTCCTGGGCTGTTCATGTTTCATAGTACTGGTTCTGCAGCAGATGTCAGGGTAGTTAAAGTACTCTACAAGAAACAGTGTCTGTGTTTCTGAGGCTGCTTTGTGGTGCCTGCAGAAGGCCTCATCCATGTCCTTCTCCTGCTCAGATGGCCTGTAGCAAACACCCACAAGTGTCACTCCTACTGGTCTGCCCTTTTATCCTGACCCATAAGTTTTTGACGTGCTCATCATCCACTGCAAGACAGAGCTTGATACATTCCAGGTGTTTCCTCACATAGAATGTTTCTCCTAAACAGAATACAGCCCTTCATCACAACATTCCAGTCATGTGAGCTATCCCACCACATCTCTGTAATTTCAATTAGGTCAAAGTCCTTTGACTGCACACACATTTCTTGGTTCTCCTGTTTGTTCTCCATACTGTGCGCATTGGTGTACAGGCACTTTATAGAAGTATTTGATTGTGCAAAGGGATGCCCCATAGTCTGTCTTGTGGTTACGTCTTTGGATGCCTGTACTCACTGAATGTATTCCCTCTTATGCCTCCTTTTGCTGCTTGGGTGGTCATTGTAGTTCTGCCCTTCCCACACCTTATCTCTGTCAAGCCTGGCCCTGTCCCCGTTCCCCTTCAAATCTAGTTTAAAGTTCTCTCAACATGCCCTGCTAACTCCTGAGTTAAATCCTTTTTCCCCTTTGAGACAGGAGGACCCTGCTTGTTGCCAGCAGGCTCAGTCTTCTATAAACTGACTCATGATGAACAAAACCAAAATTCTGATGGTTACACAGAATCGTGTTACCACGGTGTTCATCTGCATGATTTTCTTGACAGGACAGAAGAGAACACAACTTGTGCTCCAGATCCTGTCTCCTAGTAGTATCTCTTACCTGAGCCCCAGGGAGGCAGCAGACTTCCTTGTGGGATGGGTCCAGCTGGCATGCAGGGCCCTCAGAAGAGAGTCACCTGCAAAAATTATTCTTCTTTCTCTCTTTCTCTCTTCTGAAATTGTGATGCATTTGGTTGACTGACTTGCTCTGGGCAACCCACCAGGTAGTGAAGGTTGACCTTCACCTTCACTATCATTTGCTTCACCCTCAAGTTCTGGAGCCTCATACTTATTTCCTAAGATTACCTGTGAAGGCAAGGGAGGTGATTCTCCTGCTGCCCCCAGCAGGGACCTGTTTCCATTTCCCCCTTGTCTTTTAGATCCCCTCCTCTTGTCTGATGACAGGTGCTGGAGTTCCTCTGACTTGTGCTGAGCTTCCATCTCCTGCATTTCTCTCAGGAATTTTCACCAGTCTATTTTTCTGTCACATCCCCTAATACTCTTCAGCCTCTCCACTTCCTCTTTAAGCTCAGCCACCAGGCTCAGCAGGTCATCCACCTGGTCCGACCTCACACAAGTGTAGTCTCTTCTGCCTTCTAGTGCTAATGCCAAGCTCAAACACTCCCTGCAGCCACAGGCCTGGACAGCTGCATGCTTCTGAGGAAGCTCGGTCTGGGTTGCTGTGCTCCTACGAGCAGTGGCTTTTGGCTTTCTGGAGATCACCATTGTGTCTTTTCTCATGGGGTAGGTGAAAAGCACCAGGTGAGCTCTCCTCCAGAGCTGAGAGGGTCACTGTGCCCCCCTGCATGCCCTGCCTACATGAACTGCTGCAGCAAGTGCTGTGCCACATCCTTCTGATGTGCCATGTCCTGTGTGCCCACCTTTTCACTGTGCTCCAAGTTGCTCATGCTCCCTGGAGTCTTTAAATCTCTCTCAGTTGCTCTGGGAAGGCCTTCACCATGTCAGCCTCACTTATGAGAGCTTCTGGGCCCTGCCATGTCTCTCCCCTCTCTTGGGTTTCCCTGACTCTGGGAACCCACTGCCAGGCTCTTTGAGGTAATTTGCCCTGCAACTGTAGCCACGGCTGCTGTTGTTGCTGCTGTCACTACCTGCCTCATTGGCTGATGAGGTCGGTTGACTGCCAGTGCATCTGTTATCTTGACAGTGTGGTTTAAGCTATATCCAACAGTAATGATAATGAATAGGAACAACTGGGCCACTGCACTTAGTTTTGGAGCATGACATGTAAGGACTGTCTTGTTTTCGTGGCCATAACGCAAGGCAGCACTTAAATGTCTGTCAACTGCATTTGGTAACATCCCAACTTTGGAAAGCTGCCATCTTACTCTCTTTCCTGTATATGCTGGTTTTGTCACTGTTCAGATTTAGATCTGTTTGTCTGTCGTAATGATGACACCCCTGAAAGTTGTTCATATTCAGCGTGTTATTGCCCATTGACAGTTCAGCACACTCTAAAACCAAAAGCAAATAAAGTTAAGAAAACCATCTTTTGTTGAGTTCCTTTATTAAATGTGAAAACCAGCAAAAATGTGGCAGATGAACAAATGAGGATGAAAGTAAATTTGTATTCTTTGTAAGACTCTTGCACACAGTACTGTGTAACATTAAGGGGAAGTTGTACATTTATGTTTTAAAGATGGTAAAAATTGCATGTAGAATATGTAGGGGGAGTGTTTTATATTCTCAAATGTTGTGTGATTTTGCCAAAAGTAGTTACGTAAAGCATGATACACACATGCTAAGTGCGGATGGATTTACCTGTGGAGAAAAAGGGAAGTTGCTGTCTTTATGGTTGTAAGCAAGAATGTTTTGGTTTTTTCCTTACTTGCAGTCAGGCAATTTTTTTAATATTAACCATTTTTCTGATTTCTGAAAGGTGTTACTGTTGTGACATCAGCTGTGGTGGAATTGCATTCACCTATGAAAATAAAAACAACACTAAAGCTGGACTTCAGATTTGACTCTCTGACTTTAGTGTTGTATAGTCCAAATTCAAAACAGGTAAGTATAATTTTGGTTACAAAGAGAAATCAGCAGCTTTAAGGTTTCCTAGAGTCCTGGAAATTCTGAACAAGAATGGCTTAATTTATGACAGAGAAAGTGTGTAATAGCAATAATAACAAATGTGATGTAAATGATAGAAGAGCTATTTTAGCTAAATCGCTTGGCAGATATTACAGGAAATAGAATAACCAGTGGTAGCACATAATGTGTGGCATCTTCTGTCACCTGACTAAAAATCTGATGAAAATTTATATTAATTTAAAACATAGCTTGGGAAGAAAAAAATGCAGAGGAATGAAACATATTTATTAGTTACACGTAGAGATGTGTACATGGACACACACACAAAATTGTGGAGAAAGATTCTTAAATTTGTCAATAGGAATGCATTTATATTAATCTTGGTTTAAACTTAGAAAACTTGTCACCAGATTTCTGACTAAAAGTTTGTAATTAATTGTAAACTTAGGTCTCTTACTAATGAAAGCTTGCTTTAGAAAGATGGTAGAAGGGTAAAGCTTTACTCTTTGAAAGTTTTCTCTTGTATGTTGATGATTGGGGTTGTCTTTTGAATTAGTAGTGAAGTAGTGTCTTTTGAATTAGTTTATTTAATTTATTATTATTGAAAATATTATCAGTTAGAATAAAACTGTGTATTGCACCTATATATTATTTTTGCTACCTGTAACCAAATCTACAAATGTTTGATTTAAGCAGGTTAACACTTTGGATCAGAGAGATGACCTTTTGAAGCTTGCAGAGTTTAAATTAATTCTGATGTCAGCTGCTCTGAAAATGTTATCAGATGGTTCAATGAATGCTTCAGTGAAACTGGCGAACTGTACATTAGATGATAAAAGACCATCAATCCAGAAGGCTACACCAAGGTCTGTAATTTTACATAATTTACTGTATATTAGAGTTCATACTGTTTCAATTTTATTAGTATTCTGTTAAAACAGCAATTGTTTTAGTGTAGGGGTTCTTAAAGTACATGTTACTGTGGGTTTATGTGTCTTGCCTTTTGTTCCACATACCTTTGTGAGAGACCAATATAAATGCTAGATACAAAAATGAAATAAACAGAACTTTAAATATTAATTTAATAAATGCACATAGAAAACAATTCCACTTTCCACTTTAATGAAGTGCTAAGTAAGACTGAGATGATGTTTCATGAATAGTAACAAACTTCAGTAAAGTGTAGTACTTCTGTTATGTAAATGAAGGAATTATGATGGTTTGACTTGTTAAAATTATGAACACCCTTAGTTGCCAGTGTATGGGATTCCAGTTAGTTTTAAAGTTATATAATATTTGTGTTAATGTTTTTATTGGTCATGTTTTAAAATAATTAGTATTACTTTTTAAATTTGGTCTTGTTAAGGTATTGCAGCTGGGATGAGAATCTTGAGTGTTTTTCAGTATTTGTGGCTGGTTATTTATTGTTTCATTAATTGCCTCCTTAATTGTGTTTCAGAATGCTGGAAATGAAACATGGATTTGAAAAGAAAGTTATGGTGGACATAAACTACAAACAGGGGAGAGATGGCACTAACCTTGATGTTATTGCTCAAGAGATATACCTTTGTGCAAGCATGGAGTTTCTAACTACTGTAGCAGATATATTCCTAAAGGCTAATGCAGAAAGTGCTGCTGCACAGAGAAATCTCAAACAGTCATTACCTCTAAAGGACCAAGGTATATACCAGTATATACTGGAAATAGTTTAAAATCTGTATTTAAATATCAGCTTAATTTTGGTATTGTAATACTATGTAAAAAATACAATTCTCCTTTTATGCTATTTCCTATGTTTATGTGTACAGAACAGCTTCTTGTAACCATTGATGTTGCTGCCCTTGCATCATGGAAATAGATTTGTGGCCTTTAGTCTTTGTTTCCAAATGAAGTCATGTCTTACTAGACAAAGAAGATACCTAAAAATGTATGTTTAAAATAAAATGGGAAGAATAAAGGAGCATATTATATTGTGCTTACACATGGAATCGGCCTGCCTGATATTGCTGCCTAGAAATGTTGTCATTTCATTTGTCCACTGATGTGCATTTCTTCCTACATCAGAAAACAGACTTTTGGATTGAGTACATGACATCAAAAATTCGTCCTTTAGAGCATCAGAGCAGGAAATATTCTTTTCTTCTTGTCAGGTGTGCCAAAGCAAGTTCCTGGTTTTTTGGCATTGTTTTCCTGTGCCCTAAATATTGTAGTTGTGTTCCTCTCAGCCAGGCCTGTTGTGATTATGTGCTGATGATCAAAGTCTGAGCAGATAAGAAAGTCATTATATGAAAGTTTATTTTTATTGCAAGTGGTTACATTAAGCATCAATAAATGCTGCATTATTGTCCTGTGGAAAAATGTGGGTTTGCTACCCCAGAGAGCAGAAAATGTTCCCAGTATCAGAGTTGGCAGATGTAGGTATGGAGTGAAGCTGATAAATTTGTTAATGTCAGAGATAGTAACAGTGGTGATACTGTTACCCTTTTCATTTTAACAGAGAAGCTTTCTGGAATCTTTGTTGTACCCAAGAGTAGTTAGATATTAAATGGTTTTGTGCCTGCAATGAAGAGCCTAGAAATAAGTCAGTTTGCTGTCACTAGTTATGCTAGATCTTACCCCTAAATAGTTAAGGCCTCCCTTGTAGGTTACAATAATTAAATAATTATTGTAATTTATATTATTAATTATAATTATTAATTAATATTAGTGATTAAATTGCAACAAGCAAATAATTGAAATTTAATCTTTGAACAGTCAAACTAATGTAATTTATATTTCTGAAGCATCTGTGCAGCCTGTATCTACGATGGAAATGAACATTGTTGTTAAAAACCCAGAGATTGTGTTTGTGGCTGATTTGACAAGAGGTGATGCTCCTGCATTGGTGGTTACCACACAGTGTGAGATCTTCATTAAAAATAACCCTGAAAGGTACAACATGACAGCTGCTGTTAAAGAAATACAGATGAAAGCATGCCCATTTCTTCCAGAAGAAAGGAAAGGAAACATTACTACGGTGAGTTTGCCACCATTCAGTGCGTGTTTAAAAGGTGCTGTGTCACTTACACTATTAAAACACAAGTAATTTCCGAAATGTTCATCATTAAAATGTATACTACAGATAGATGAGTAAAATTTGGTGACGAACATTTTGTTGATTTTATTCTCTTTTGTCTGATATACCTAAAGCATCATCTTCATCTGTGGCATTGGGGTGTGCTTTGTATGACAAGCTACAATGAAGAGCCCCAAGGAGTAAAATGTTAATTATCTTTCATACCCCACATCAGCCAAATAAATAGAATTTTGTAAGTGTATGCTATGTCAAATGCAGTATAGTAAATTTGGAATGCTGTCAGTCTAAAACTTCGTATTAAATAGGTGTGTAAGAGAATAACAGTGTCACAAAAAAAATGGGAAGTGCATATTATGAAATAGTTTACTTACTATATGCTGTTCATAAATTCCTTTATGTTAAGGTCCATAGATCTGTTATATTAATGCTGCCTGTTTATATTTTGGCAAGAGAATCAGACGTGTTAGTTACTGACCAGGTGGAAGTGTACTGACTCCTGGAGTTTCTTTCAGCTTTTATGCCTCTACAGCAGACTGTACCTCAGTTAACTGTGATGATATTGTGGCATTACTGTAGAGAAAAAATTCAAATTGACTGTATATCCAACAGTTACACATGTCCTCAGACCACAGATGAATTTTGAAGAGCAAATCTTTTCGGCTCTCTGTTAATGCCTGCTTACTTACGGAGTGACATAGGAAAGACCAAAGCTATAAGCAGAAAGGACTGGGGCTTCCCCTTCATCTGAATTTCAGGTAGAATCATAGCAGCTCAGTTTATTCCTTGGGTATATACAGTCTTGCAATAAGCAGAAAGGACTGGGGCTTCCCCTTCATCTGAATTTCAGGTAGAATCATAGCAGCTCAGTTTATTCCTTGGGTATATACAGTCTTTAATTGCACTAAAATGTTAATCTAGTCATTTAGAAAGCGATGCACTTGCATTGATAGCCGCAACACAATGCAAAGGTGTTCGACTTCCGTTCTTGTAGCTGGCAACTGTGGTAGAAATGTGACTTTCTTTGTAGAAAGCTATTGAGAGGCTTCACACCAAGTTTTCCCTCTTACAGGAATATCTTCTGATGGAATCTCTTATCTCAGACGGTAGAAACAGGGAAAATGACCTGAATCTGACAGGATGCTTGTGCTATAGATACGGAAAAAACCTTCAGACACTGGTTTTAGTGCTTAAAACAGTACCTTCCTTGAAAGATTCAGAAAGTTCTTGAGAAGAGTCAAAAAAAAAAAAGAGAGAGAGATTTTACCTGCAGGTAGAAGCATAACTGCTCCTTTTGAACACGTGTGTAAGCAAACTTCTGAACCCAGGTTTTCTAAACAATCTAATTTTAGTCTGGGAAAGTAATTGGGTTGGATGAATTCATCCTTTTGATGACAAAATTGTCGAAACTGAAAGATAGCTTCGAGATCATTTAGTCCAACTGTCAACCCAGCACTACCATAATGATCCCTAAACCATATCCTCAAGTGCCCTGTCCAGATGCCGAGTAGGGAAACTAACCTCCAGATTAAAAATAGCACCAATGATGAGGGGTTTTTTGTATATTTCCCATAGGTGTGTTGGTCTAAAAAAGAATATGTTATTTTTCATTCCTGAGTGTAATAAAGAGTAAGAAAAAAGGTAATTTGAGCAATAGGGTATAAAATAATATTGTGGACAAAAACTTCTGTTAGATCAAACTCATTCGGGAAAAGTGTGGTCAAACTGATTCAGGGTATATCTCTGCTTCCAGAATCTGATTCAGACATGGACAGAGATGTCAGAAAAGGTTGCAAAATCAACCTTTTGGTTTGAAATTATAGTTTTTGAAAGACTTACCATCTCAGATAGGGATTGGAGAGCAAATTTTCAGGTCTGAACAGTGTCAGTAGAGTCTAATTACATCTGAGTGCTCTATTAATAACATAGCACTGATTTTGTTTATAGCATGCATCTAATTTGGTAAACTTTGGCAAGTGAAAATGTTCAGGGTCTGATTGCAAAACAAAGTTGGAACTGAGTGATTGTGATTCAAACAGTTATATTGTTATTCAGGAAAACTATAACTGTGTTTTGCTGTGTTGCAACTGAAAAACTGGTTCTCCTCAAAAGTCAGAGGCATCATGGTGCAGTGCATTGAAGGCATCTACTGTCTTCACCTAAAGAATGGAGTTACTGAAGTGTAATGTGTTTTACTGTAGCTAATGTTTCAATCTTTAGTGATACTTCTGGATACTTTTTTCTTTCAGCATGTTATTAGTGTTCACATTTCTCTTAATTTTGAAGAGCCAAATAATGGTCAGTTTTCATTCAGTACTTTTTATGTGAATGATTTCAAAGTAAGTTTTTTAAAATAGTTTTTTTCTCTATATGACATGTGTTTTTACTTTATTGTGCAGGTATTGCAGCCTTGTGACTTCTTCTTTGAAATGAAGCAGTCAGGTACTGATCCACAGACAGCTGATCTAACAATTAAATCCGTAACAATAGAAGTAAGTAGACTTATATTGTGTTTTTAATTTTCTACTTCGCTCTCAGCAGGCTATGAAGTTGCCTCAGGAATGACTGAAGGAGAATTGTTCCTGTTCTTCTTTAGGCCACCTACCTGTTCAGCATGTCAAAACAAATAAAATTGAAAATGAACAACTATGTTGCTATGCTTCGGCTTTGAAATCTGTGTGTTTATGAAAGGGCATGGTGTGCAGAGATAAGTTTTGAACTGTTCAGATAGATCACTGAATGATGTAGTTTAGAAAGCTTCCATCTGGAAATAAGGCAGGGGCTGAAAATCTGAAAAGATTGAACTATAGCTTGTGGAAGGGAAGTATTTTCAAACAAGAGAGTCCTGCAGAAAATGCAAGTGTTTTGTTATTGTAACATACTCATTATACTTTTGGGTCTGAAAGTAGCTGTTTCTGTACTAGATTCTCATTTCCAGTTATTCCAATTTCTTATTTGTAGGTTTCACCAATAATCATAAACACAGTAATTACTATTACGTCAGCCCTTTATCAAACTGCAGAAACAACAGAAGAAGAGATTAGTCAAATTCCTCCTGACTTGTGGAATAAGAAAGATATAAAAAATCTGAAAATGTGGTTTCTTGAAGAGACGAATGAAAATGAAGATAAAAATCCAACCACTGAGCTGGTTCCTACAGGAGAGTCATTGAAAATTAATATAGAATCTGTTTTTCTAACACTTGAAGCTGGAGTTGGGCACAGAACAGTACCAATGCTTTTAGCCAAGTCCTCATTTGTTGGAGAAGTCAAGAACTGGAGTACTCTAATCAACCTACATTCTCGTCTTGAGCTAGAGGTGAGGAATCCTACATAAAGAAATGAAAGTTTTTCTAGGATGCTAAACCCTATTGTCTAAATGTTATATACACGTTATTTAGACAATAAAAGAAAAATAACCTATATATTTGATGACTAAACTCCTACAGATATGTGTTGTGGGAGCACGATCGGAATGAGGTGTTAAGATAGTTAAATGAAAATGAAAATATAATGCCTCAGATGCAATGTTAATTAATGGCACAGTAATTGGTGTTATGCAGCCTCACATTTACGCTCTTTGCAAGTTCCTAAAGAACTTGCATCAGAACCTGTTGTATCGGTATTAGATGTTGGAATGGCAACTGGCTAAAACTCTAATAAACTTAAATTAATATTACAGTAGAATGTATCATGCACTGTTTCTGTAAAATACAATGTGGTTGGAGTATTGTTCATAAAACATCCAAACTGACTCATATTTGGAAATTAGTAACATAAAATTCAGTGATTGGTGTAGGTAGATTCTTCCTTATTTATAGTGCTTTTGAATTCCAGTGCCTACTGTTTAAGCCAAAATTATATTTTAAGTGGCACAATTTTTACCACTTATTTGGAACTGGGACTTTGCAGTAGAGACTTCGCTGCCTCATCTATTTCCCTAATGTGTTTGTTTCATCTTATGGTGGCAGCTGAAAGTACAATCTGATTATGAATCTTTTAGATTACCAAAATAATTAATATACTTGTAAATCAGAATTTTTTCTTTAAGTTGTATGTAAATTCCTAACTGATTTCTGGATTTTGATAGGTACATTATTTTAACGAGATGTTTGGCGTATGGGAACCTTTGCTTGAACCGCTAGAAGTTGAGAAGACTGATTTGTTCAAGCCATGGATTCTTGAAATCAAGGTATAGTTTCCAAAGTTGAACTCACATATTGCATGTCAATACCTTAGAAAAAACAAATGCTCTCCACCTTTCATTTCTGAGACTAATCTAGCAGTTGTTCCTTCTTGTTGGTTACTGAGAGTTTTTTCCACAAGTAGTGAATGAAACCAGTTCTTGTTCAAGGAAAGACCCAGACTCACAGATCTGTGAAATACTGTCTCTCAGGTGGCAAAATTTTATTCAAGTTGCACTAGGTAATCATAATGGCTTTATATCAGTTTGTCTATTAGGCCATATGTTAATGATGCATTCAGTGACTTTGGAAAGACAAACCACTGCTCTTGTTCCACAGTAGTATGCGTAGCAGATTTGTATTGGAAAAACTGATAGGTGTTGAGTAGCACAAAGAGTCCTGTGGGAGTAGTTCCCTTACCACTTCATTTTCATCTTTTGTGGAAATAGTCTAGATTCTGGTCTCAAACTAGATAAGCCTTTATGTAAGGATGCGAGGTACCTTTTGTTTTTCCTCCTTCTGTCTTAACTGTTTTATTTCATTGTTTTCTGACTTTTTTCAAAACTGTTGAAGTACTTTTAACCTGTGACATTGCTCAGAATTGAAAACCTGCCCTCTTCTTAGGACTATTATTATCAAAGGCTTTCTACAGTAATAGTCTCAGAAGGATAAAGATTATGGGCTGGGATACTGCAGTTAAGAAACTGATATTAAAAATATCTCTGACAATTTTCCAGAAAGGTACAAGACCTAATGCAGGAGAGAGGTAGAAGATGTGAGTAAAACTTCCTGTCTTCTCACCCAGATATGAAATGCAACATTTGGAAATACATAATTTCCAGAAGTGCTGAAGGCTAGAAAAATGTATTCCATCAGATTTTTTAATTTATTCTTTCAAGCAAATGAAAATAAAATAGGTATTTGATTTGGAAACATATAAAGACTGAATTTGGGGACTGTTTTAACACTAGGAAATCAATTATGTGTAACTTCTTGCATGAATGTTATTCAATAGCCTAAGATGAATGTTATCACACAGTATTTACGGGATACATTAGCAGTTAGTATATATTTTCTTTACTTTTGAATAATCATATATTTAACTACTGTCACTGGAATTTCATTGACTTCCCAAATGTGTAATTTGTCTCTTGTCTTATTTATTCTCTCCCTCTTTCATTTTTACTTGAGAATAAAAACATGAGCAACAAAAAAAAAAAGGAAAACCATGGCAGGACATACATATGGGAAAGGGAGACAGAGAGAGTCTTGAGGTGAAACTTTCTTCTACAGAGTGAGTGTTCAGATAAGAATTCTTTAAACATCTCCTTTCAGATGAAGAAGGCTAAAAAAGCACTGTTTGAATCAGATGATGAAGAAGAAGAGACCTACAAAGTTCCAGAATATAAAACAGTAATAAATGTTTCCTCAAAAGACCAGCTCAACATTACACTGTCCAAATTAGGACTGCAGATGTTGAGTAACCTGGGCACGGTAGGAAAGATTTCTTAACTATGCAGTGGTAGAATTGCTAGATGAATGTTTGTAGAGATCACCTTGGTGAAGTCTTATTCAGTACGTTTATGTTTTGTATCAATTCTTTGCTTTCTAGGCATTTGCTGAAGCAGCTAGTCAAACTTCAGACGTCTTCAAAAAAGACCGAGCGCCATTTGTAATAACAAATTCTTTAGGACTTCCCATCACTGTCTCGCCTAGTGATTCCTTTAGTGTCCTTAATGTTGAATTTGGAGCAAAAATATTTCATTTAGAAGACAGAGAGTGTTTAAACATGGAATTTGTCAGAACTAGAAATGAGAGTGACCAGTTCACAGCAATGACAACACTGAGTAGCAAGAGATTTTACATTCAGATCTGTAAGTTTCAAAGTTCATACATGTTCTGTTTTTATAAATATTGATTGTGTGTAATACAGTGTCTTGTACAGGTCAATAAATTTTAGAGGAGTAAATAACATGAAAGGAGTGTTTCTTTGAATTCTAGATGTGTGGCAGTATTTGAAATCCTGCTTTAGCCTATACAGCTAGAAGTTATATATATCATGCTTCTTAATTTTTGCAGCCTAGGTTTTCTACTATGATAAATTATTTATGTAACAATTTTTATTGCAATCAGATATTTGTTTGCATTTATGTTATTGCAGAATTCAGCTGCTCAAAATAATTTTTGTTTTAGAATTGAGTCCTGTATATGTGTGTTTACAGAAGTTACTCTGAAGAGGGATGTTTTAAAAAAAGATTGTTTAAAATAATTTTAAATAAACCATAGTTAAAGCTAAAATTGAAATTTAGCTGTTCTTAATGGTGTACGTGTTTACAATTTGAACCGATTTATTGTAGCAATTGGCAGTTTTTCAAACTCAACCATATGATGTATTAGTTGAATTGTTTTTACAATAGAAGAGCTGTACCTTGTTAATAAGCCATTACATCTTGTAAACATTTCCTGTGAGGCACTAATTTTATTTGCAGTAGCAAAACCCACTTAAATATTTGAATGATGGACTCATTTACTCTTTTCCTTGTGGCAAAAAAAGAATCTTTGCTGTTTCCTTAGTAACACTGCAAGAGCATTGTATTAAGAGGGCTGATTGTACTTCTTCATCCGGTGGGTGTTTTTTTATTATTAGATTGAATGACACAGAAAATTCTATTGAATGCACCTTTCTGTCTTTCAACTCTTTCTTTATGCTCCTTTTGAATGTTTCATGTCTCATCTTGTAAATTCTAGGTCCACATAATCATTCTGCTGTGGAAAAGATTCCATTGACGAAAGTGGGTCGATGTATTTACAAAGTGAGACACGAGGAATCAGGTGTTGAAAGGTCCATTGTCTGCCAAATTGACACTGTTGAAGGAAGCAAGATGATAACTATACGTTCCCCTGTTCAGGTCATTATATATCCATACATTTAATTTTTTAATGAATGAAAATGATCCTGAAGTCTTTAAATAAACATTGAAAAAACATATTTTAAAAACTTACCTGAATGGTCCATATGACTTTGCTTTGTGTTTGATTTTTAAAGAATACAAAGCTTTTTCAAAGTGACAGATGGGTTGGATGCGGGTGCACATCAATCAGGTTTTGGATCAGGATAATTCATTAGTAATGTTAACTAATACTGGCTCTAATTTTGGTCTTGAACTATTTGCTTTGTATGAAGTGATCAAACTTCTTTTAATCTTACCTTGGTTCCAAAAGTTATCCTTCAATCAGATTTTTTTTTCTTCATCCTGTACCACTGATATATTAATTTCAAATGTAGTACAGTGTCAGTTGAAAAGTGAGACCTTCAAGTCTATATGTCTTTTGATTGAATAGTATTTTTGATTGATATTATATGGTTTACAGCTACAATGATGAATGAGATATTACAGTTCTGTAGTGATGGTGTTCTTGTTACATTTCAATTCCTTTTTTTCACTTAAACTGGTTTATGACTTGATTAATAACAAAATTTACTGTTTGATTCTTTTCTAAATTATTTTTTTTTCTAACAGCTAATTAATGCCATTAAATTAACCCTGAAATAAATGAAAAATAATGTTTGCAAGAAAGATACATGCCCCTGAATGATAATTACTGATTTAACCTTAAACTTCTGACTTCCCTTACATTTTCACTATATGGATTTTTGAACCTTGTATCTATTACATTTTTAGGAGACCACTGTTTGGAAAGTTACCATATAGTTGAGATTTACTTATCTTTGGTTTTTCAAAGTCTTGTGTTTCTCTCTGAAAAGCGTTTTGCAGTTAATATATTTATTTCATAAATAAAATACAGCATTAAACTGCATAACCAGATAATTTTAAAAGATTTCCTGTTTTAGAGACAGTTCTTCTGAAATACTGACCTTGAATGGTAAATGGGTAAGATGAAAAACAAGACTTCTCATTCTTGCTTTATTAAGCTCAAAACACTTAGTTTTTACAGTTTTTCCTAATGTGTGTTGCTGGATTTTTATTTTAAATAGATAAGGAATCACTTTTCAATCCCGTTAAATGTTTTTGAAGAAGGAAGATGTTTAGGGACTGCTTCACCAGAAAATGAATTCAACATACCCTTTTCCTCTTACAGGTACTTTACTGTATTTTTCTTTTATCATGGAATATGTTTATACATTTTTGATTATTGTATCCATACGATTATGCTAAAAAAATTGTTTACCCTTGCTACCTAATACTGAAATAATACTGTGTCAGTACGTCCCATATTAAGTGTCTAAAAATGTTTTCATTTACAGATCCATACTGAGTTTGCAACCACTAGCCAATGAAAACGGAGTGGGTGGAGAATATGATATGTGTGAAGGAATTACATTTGATGAAATTATGAAAAATGTTGACAGTTTATTGCAAAGAAAATGCCAATCTGTGAGGTCATCTAACCACTCACTTATCATCAATATTGTACCTGTAAAAGATTCATTGACATCTTCATTATGTGCAGAAGATGAATGGGATTTTCCGTACGTTGTGCATTTATGGCCTTCTGTTCTTCTCCGCAATCTTCTTCCTTATCAAATAACTTACTCCGTAGAGGTAATTACATAATGTTTGAATTTTATTGATGTTTCCCACTTGTAATGTGAAAGTTGGTTGACATGGAGATTAGAACAAAGAGATCCTGATGGAGTATTTGTGAAGCAAGTTCACAGATCTTATAAGGGCAAGTCTTACACAGTCTAATACAAAGTCTGTATTTACAGAATTGAAATATTACCACAGAATGTGAAATGTGGTGTTATTAAGCCATTCTTTAGATATATATGCAAAGTAAAACTTAACACTGTACAAGTTTGGCCCTGTGAGAGTCACTCAGTTGCTCAAGTACAACTTGAGCCTAATTAAATCGTGCAGCTTTTCCTGTGAAACCTGCCTCAAGTGGATCACCCTATGTTAGCATTTTATGTGGAGTCACTGACTTTCAGCAGTAGCATGCTTTTAACAAATTCTCACAGGCCTGCCTTTTTGCTAGGTTTTGGCTTGAATTGCAGCCTAGTGATAGACTCTTTCCAGATGAAATTAAACAATTAGGTGCACTTTGACTGTTAATAGGCATTCTTTCCAGTGCCAGGTGAGATACAGTCTTGAGTAAAATACCTAAAACATGCAGTGTAGACATTGATTCCTCAGCACTGTATGTTTCATTCTATGGATCTGGTATAATTGTGTCCCACTCCTTATTGATGTCACTTAGGAAAATAGAAATACAGTTGGGAGAGAGATTTTTTTCAGATGGTCTTAATATTTAGTATTTGAACCTCAAATAGTAGAATCTAATAGTAAAACTTCGTCACAAATAAACAATTTCTAGGACTGGAAACTGTAGCTTGTACCAAATGTATGGAAGTAACTGGCTCTTCTCTGCATGTCTCTTAGAAATTTAAATTTAGTGAAAAAAATACTGTGTTGAGGAAATTTGTCATTTAGGAACATTTGTGTGTTTGAATTTGGTGACAGATGGGCTTTTTGATGTTAAACATTGATGACCATGCATTAGGGTTCTCTTTGCAAAATGTTGTTTTAAGGTAGATGTTTAGGAAAGTAACATAGTTAAATAGCACAAAAGGTATTTTAAAATTGTGCTTAAAAAACTTGTATCTTAATTTTTAAAACTGGCTAAAAAATGAAAGTTGATACGAATTTTGTGTGTGATTCATGTAAATGTATCCTGTTTGGTGTATGCTTGTCTTTTTAAGGGAAATGGGAACAAATATGACACTCTAGAAGAAGGATGTTCAGCCCAGATTCACAATGCAGTCTTGGACCAAACAAAACTAGATTTGCAGTTGCTTAACTATCTTGATCAAAACTGGAGAAGCGAGTACCATATAAAAAGCAATCTGCCTGATATCAGCTTCACAACATTTCACTGTGTCACAGAGCTGGATAAGACTGAACTGGATATTGCTGTTCATGTGACCTACACAACTGGGCAGATGGTCATAGCAATTCACAGTCCCTACTGGATGGTGAATAAAACTGGTCGAATGTTACAATACAAAGCTGATGGTATTCACCGCAAGCATCCTCCAGATTACAAAAAGCCCCTCCTTTTTACATTCCAGCCTAAAAACTTCCTTCAAAATAATAAGGTATTGTATTTTGCAAACCTGACAGCTCTGTACTCCCTTATGTTGTTGTATGAAAGCATTTTTACACTTCTAAATTTATTTACTCTATCCTATGCTCTGTAGAGGGCATGAAACCTATAATATCTCTGTCTAAAAACAGAGTGTTTAGTGTTCTAAATAAGTGTGTTGTCAGATACGCTTGAGATAAGAAATTTACATTATGAGAGGTGTTGTTAAGAAAGACATCCTCACTTTGAAAGAAAAAGTTCACTGAGAAGTGTTTTCTAAAGAAAACAATTTCCTTTTACATTTCAACTGTCAGTAAAGGTTCTTATTCCAAATAACACATAGAAATTGTGTAGGAAATATAAAGCTGTGGTACTTGAAAAATGATTGCTACTTAAACAATGAATACTTGCAATGGTGGTTGGTAGATTGGTTCTGGGTTCATAGAATGCTAAGGTTAAGTTCACCATTTGAGTTTCCTGAGTTTTTTAATGCTGAATGTTACTGATGGATGAATGATATGAGAGAGATTACAAGAGTGCATTGATTTTCCTTTGAAATTTTAATTATGATAAGTTTTTTAAAGGATCCTTATGTAATTGCTTCCTCTGGAATGTCTTACACTTAAAATGCTTATTCCACATAGGTTATTGCTAAGCATGGTAGAAAATACATTTGTGAGATGATACTGGCAGTTGTTATGTCCTGACTTTTCAACAGAAACACCAGTATTTCCATTTATATTTATGCATATTTTATATATAATTTTAAATGTTGTCAGTGACTTGTAAATTGAAAATTAATTCAGGGTGCTTCTTCACAGGTGCAACTTAGGGTAACTGACAGTGAACTGTCTGATCAATTTTCACTGGACACTGTTGGAAGTCATGGTTCTGTGAAATGCAAGAGTCATAAAAAGGAATATCAAGTGAGTTAAATTTATCTTTCAAATTCATTGTTTTCAGGAGATATAAATGGGGTAAAAAAGTGTACTTAAAATAATGTCTTTCTGTTCACAGGTTGGTGTCACCATAAACAACAGCAGTTTCAATATTACTAGAATTGTAACCTTCACTCCATTTTTTATGATTTCAAATAGAAGTAAATACACTTTGGAAGTAGCTGAAGAAGGCAAGGAAAAGTGGATTCCCATTGTTTTGCAACAGGTAAACTTATAATGGAACCTTTCTGCAGTGGTACTGGAGCTTCCGTTGAGTTTAGCAGTGATACATGGTAGAATATCTTGACTGACCTGGTATGCATGAAGCCACTTTGGTATGGGAAGAAATTCCCTCACGTGGATCAGTTCAGACAGATCCAAACTGATCTTCTGGATCTCGTCTCACTTCTGCTTTTAAGTGTTCAACGTGTACTTCCTAGAAAGGGGTCCCTGGCCTCCAGGCCAAGTGGTATGAAAATGGGTTTAGGGCTTTTGTCTGTGCTGCAGAGATAGAGACTATTGCAGAGTGAATGTGCATCTTGGCTGTTTGCACTGCAGTGTCACACAGTTATGTTTTGTATGTGTGCTGAGTCTTGCGGCCATCACGCCTTCCTATAGGACATGCAGGAAAAACAGTGCTTCTTCAGGGTAGTGTTGAAGGTTTCTTAAAGCTGCACTGCCTTCTGGGAAGAGTGAAAGCCCTTCTGCTTTCCCCTCCCATTCCCATTCCCCTTCCCCGTCCCCTCCCCTTCCCTTTTTAAGAGAGTATTATTCAAAACAGAGTTTAGCCTAGCAAATAGTTGAAGGGTTGAAGGCCCAGCTGATTTCCTTTAGAATCCTAGAAGTAAAGGATCGTTAAGCTTGGAGAAGATTTCTAAGCCAGTGTAACAAGTCCAATCACTAACCTGGCACTACCATAAATAAATCACCACTAAAATAGATCCCCATATGCCATGTCCTCAATTTTTTTGAACACTTCCAGTAATGGTGATTTCACCACTTCCCTGGGCAGTCTGTTCTAATGCCAGACTTGCCTTTCAGTGAAGAAATTTTTCCTGATAGACAATTTAAACATCCTTTGGTGCAATCTGAGGGTGTTTTGTTTGGTCCTGATGCTTGGAGACCAACCCCCACTTTGCTACATCCTTTCAGGCAGTTGTAGAGAGTGGTAAGGTGGCCTCTGAGCCTCTTTTTCTCCAGACTAAACAATCCCAGCTCCTTCAGCCACTCCTCCTAGGACTTGTGCTCCACACCCTTCAGCAGCTCTATTGCCATTCTTTGGACATGCTCCAGCACCTCAATGTCAGCACTGTAAATACTCCAAGTGGTTACCAAAATTGGAAACCAAATTGCAAAAGTTAAAAGAATATATTCAATCAGATTTCTAACCAGATCTTTCTGTTACTTTTTTGGTACCTTCAGTACATGCTCCTTACTTGTGCATATTATCTTTAATGATACTGTCATTAGAGACATGCCATTAAGTAGCATTTCAGTTACTGAAATTGATATGTTGTTCCATTGTGATTTTTGTTAAGTGTGCATACAGATGTTTGGATTTTTAAATGTTGAACTCAGTTCAGCTTCCCATGATGCTTATCATTATTTAAAAAAAAAATTCTTTGCTTTTACTAAACAAGAGACTGTTTGACATAAGGCTACCTGTTTGTTTTCTTTCCTAATATTCTTATATTCCTCTGAACTAAACTTTTGCTTGGCCTTATATAGTTTTTGGGTTCTTTACATGTATGATTCCTCATCTAGTTCGTTGATAAAGGTCTGAAAAGACAATAGGAATAGGGTATAGTAGCGTATGTGTAGTTGAATGAGCAACTTCATATCTAATTTCTTACTCTTAGGAAATATAGTCAGACGGTACTATTTCTTGTTTGTGGTTTACATTTGATATATCTTTGTTATTAGAATAAGCTGAATTATTTACAGGAACTTCTGAAATTTCTGCAAAAACTACTCACAGGTAATAGTTTTGAAAGTTGAAATACGTTCTGCATATATCCTCTCTAGGTTTCCCATGTTGGCTGTTTTATTCGTATGCCTACAGGATTTTCTAGTTTATGCCACGAATGTCAGTGTTTCTTAGGTATTTCATAATTGTATTAATTAATCTTAGTCTTCTTTCAGTTATAAAGTATCCAGGGAAGACTTCTGCATCTTAGGATCACTCCTAAAAAACTTTTAAAAGGTTAGATGTGGCAGTTTACCAAATAGAGCAGTACATGTCAACAGAAGAATCTGTAACCCTTTCTAAATCCTGTTTCCACATTGTGTCAGTATTTTTCCTTTCAATAGGCAGTCTCTAAAAATCTGTGTTATGACAACTTGGTCTGCCAGGGTTCTTTTGTAATTCAGTTGCCTAATGCAATATGTTTTTCATCTCTTCTGAATGTTGGTAATGTCAAGCCTCTGTTGGTCTGTCTTGGGTCTATCTCTGTTCTTAATCCTGAACAATTTCCAGGAGCAGGTTTCCATATGATTCTGTTGCTGAAATGGGGAGCTCTACTATTCTGCTAGTCTAGATTATTTTTTGAACTAATGCCTGTGATTTTTTTGAGTATTTCTCACATAACTCTCTTACATTAGGTCAGTCTTCAAAAAACAATGCAGCTTGCTGAAATGTTAATGTATATTTTGGCTTGCTCCTTTCTCCCCCTGTTGTATTTTTGTCATTTTAAATTAAGCAGAGCCTTTCCTGCTGATTTTTTTCTTAATACACTCTTTTTTCTTAATGATAGATAACTTGTCTTTTCAGGAAAAAAAGCAATTCTTATGTAGAACCAGTCTCCTCTGAGACGTCTTCCTTGTCAGGAAAGTAGTAAATATATCGGAAACCTTAATCACTACTTTTAGAAAAATTCATTGCTCTTCGGAGATTGCAATACAGTTTGTTGGACAGTGATTAGTGTGCAGTGGCTTGCTAAGGACAGTCCTTTGAATTATGTATAGTGCAAGGCAGTTGATCAACATACATCCTTAGAGAAAGAAGACATTGCTGAAGACTGTTCTTAAGACCACTGCTAAACATAAATTAAAGACCCCACTGTGGGAACAAAATTGTTGTATAAATATAAGCTCTTAGCAAGTGTGTGGTAAAAGGCTTGAAAACAACATCATCATGTGACTAAAGTCTGGCTAAAGTCTACTACAAAAATTAATTTTTCAGTTCTCTGTAGTTGATTCTTGTAATGTCTTGTTTAGCCAATTCTTTTTACTTATTTGATTTGGATTTTAAACTTTCATTTACTGTTGACTGGTTCTCCTTGAATTTCCTCTGGGCTCAATTAATTCCACGTTGAGACTTACTTGCTGTGTTTTATGCTAGTTTACAACACAATTTAAATTTCCTTTGTGGGATACATGTTGATGCAAATAACACCTTCAATCTTACCATTTAACTATATTTTTTTCCTTTGTCTTCCTGCTTCCTGTGGTGTGAGAAACAATGGGAAAGGGAACTTAGTGGCATGGTAAGTTGGTGAACTAGTCTTTCACCACTGAAGAATTAATTCTGGGATTCAGATGCAATTAAATATGGACCTCTCATTTCTTAAACAATGTTAGAGAAAGATGGTTCTCAAATTTTGGATGCTGTGTGTCAACAGTTTGAAATACAGGAAAGATGGTCTATCTAAACAGGCTTTGGCTCTTGATAGCTGAGAGTTTCTGTTAGTCATAGTTTGGTTTTGTGGCAGGACTCTATTGATTAGTTAGAGGCTTTTCATTACTTATGATTAAAACTTTTGTCTTCTCTACCTCCTGGTCATTTCCATTTAGCAAGTAAACTATTGAAGAGAGATTGTCTGTGAAATTTTTAAAATCCATAATGGTTATGATTTCAGTTGTGAATATGATATAGCAGAACATGCGCTCTGCTTTAGCTGCCTAATGCTCCATACTGTATGTGTTTTATACCCTCATACATATGTGTGTATATGTACTTTAAAATATATATGAAGCACTTTTAAAAGGACTGCTAGTAGCTGATGTCCTGTGTACTCAAGTTACTCTGGGGTGACATTTATGCTAATATCCTGTTTTGTAATTCCTTGTCACTCTAAGATTGATTTGAAGTTTATACTTATTTGGAAAAAGGTTTGCTAATGGAAGAACAGTTCTGTCTTTTTTTTTTTTTTTTTAAACAAGCTTGGCCTTTTCAGTGTTGTAGCTATTTTATACTCCGGATTTTATGTACTTTATCCATTTAAAATGTACTTCTTTGTGTGAATATGAAGTCTTACTATTTTCACTTTAGCTCCTTAACTCCTCACTTTCTTCACTGTAGTCTGAATTATTTCTTGACTTCCTTTGAATTTATTGTATTCAGGTAAGCAATAACTTTTAGGTTTTTTTAATAGGGTTTCTGATCCAAATCAATACACTTTTGGATAGAATTTAGTACATGAATTTTGGGCTAATGTGAATGGCATTTGATGCCTCAGTTGTATTCTCACTTTGAAATTTCTGATTTTTTCTTTCTAGTGCATTCCCTTTTGGCCTGAAAATGATGCCAACAAACTGCTTGTTAGAGTTGAAAATTCTGATCTCCCTCCAAAGAAGATAAATTTTGATCAGCAAGAAAACTGTCTTCTACTGCATTTGGACAATAAGGTAACATGTTGCCTTCCATGTTTACGTGTTAGATAAAACAGCATAAATCACTTTTTCATTTTCATTCTCAAAACTTTGTTTTCCCATGCAATCAAGTATTGCGAAACCTTAGCTGAGGAAAAGGTTATGTTCATGCAAATTCATTCTCATGCTCTCTTTTTTGTGTGTGTACAAACAGATATAAGTAGGTATTCTGTTTTAAGTGCTTCTCTGGGAAGCAGTTCTACAGGAGCTAAAATGCAGATTGTTTTGCAAGTATTCTTTGTGAGAAGTATGAATAAGTTCTGAAGCAACTGAGTTGCTCTGAAAAGTAACTTTGACTCCACCAAATTTACTTATATGTTGCAGATAGTCTCATCTAGCCGTAGTTTTTCAGTAGGTGAGTGGTTTTTGTAGTATAATGCTCTTGAGGGCGTGAATGTGTATGCTTGTAATAAGGAAGGTTCCTCTACTACCAGCCTAACTTTTCACAGTACAGAATTCTGGCGTAGTTTTAATTCCTAAGTGTAATACCTGCTACCTAGTATTTAGATCAAGGAAATATTTTGAAGATATGGTAAAACAGCTAGGTTTACTATATAGTAAATAAATACTAGTAGATAGTTTTATCTTATGATGAGAGGAAAAGTTTTTCAAAATATTTAGTTTACATTTGCATTGCTGGAAATCCATTCCACTGTTATTTACTTTGTAATTTTTACAACTGATAGCTTGGAGGAATTGCAGTGGATGTTAATCTGACTGAACATTCTACGGTGATTACATTTTCTGATTACCATGATGGTGCAGCTCCATTTCTGTTGATAAACCATACCAAAGAGGAAATTATTGAGTATGGACAAAGGTATGTTTGAAGAGGTTTAGTGCGGATGTTTGCATGGAGACATGTGAACTGTAATTTTGCATATTGTAAGCATGCATTCTCTAAAGAAGCCTATTTTAAAGAATTGGCTGTCTAATTTTGTCAGAGCACCCAAAAATCTCTTGCTTTGTAAATTGAAGACAATGGAGTGTTAGCAATGTTTTATAGCACTAGGCCGTTCTACAAGTGAGCTGTTTTGTGGTGTCTTTTTATATGAATTTTGTGGCCTTCACAACTACATTCGTGCTGGGAGTGAAAGATGTGCTTTTCTGGAAGTATGCAGGTGCTGACTGTGCAGAATAAGTAACAAGGGAGATGTAGCTGAAAGAATGGGTTAAAGTTACGTGAGATACAAGGGACTGTACTGAAAATGAGAGGTAGTCACATAAATTTTGCCAAGCCAGGCCAAAACTATGATAATTTTAACAAATACTAGTTTTCTGCCTTGGTGAAGATTTAGTTCTGCACCTGCACACAGTTGTTCTGTTCTCAAGTTGTAATGTCTTCGTAATGCTTTGTCACCATATGCAGATACTGTGCAATGCTGAGAAGTGTATACCTGCAGCATTCTTGAACTGGTTTTTTTTAAAAGCCAAACTGCCTCTACTCTTTTTTCCCCTCAGTCAGTCAGAACAGTGTTGTTTAAAGATTTTTACTTGGAAAGTGGAAGAGTTGCTAGTCAAATCCTGTTTGCTACCTGTTTGTCTGAAGAACATGATTGTTCGGTTTGGTTTTTCTCTGTAAAGATGAGTATTTTTTATCTTTTTAGATGAATTGTGGGCATCCCTAGTGTCAATGTAATTAGAATAGAGTACAATATTTCAAATGGAAGGGCTTGTTGTTTACTCCAACTGCCTGGCCACTTCAGGTCTGATCAAAAGTTCAAGCATGTTATTAAGGATATTGTCCAAGTCAAGAGGCATCTCCTGCCTCTCAAGAAAGCCTCTTCCAGTGTTTTGAAAGAAAGTCTTCCTAATGTCCAGTCTAAACCTCCCTTGGCACAGCATGGGTGCAAGGGAATGGTTCAAATCGCTGGATCTCAGCAAGAAGAGATCACCATCTCTCCACATCCTCTCCTGGGGTAGCCTCTTTTCAGAGAGCTGGAGAAGACAATCTGCCAGTTTTTTACTCTATGTGAAGGGTAATGCAGTTTAAAACATTTGTCTGAAAATGTTGATCATAAGGGGGGAAGGAAATGCATATTTAAAATCTACTGTGTATACTATTTTTAAAGTATATGTATGTGTTTTAAAGTACAAATCCTTGTACTTAGTACTGTTCTGAGAATGGTTTTGTGTGGTTTTTCATACATAATGTTATTTTAATTCTGTTTTTATTAGTTGAAAATATAATTAGTGTTCTTGTCGAAATACTGGAATGCAAAGGTCATTGACACAAAATATTCACTGACATTTGAATTTAAAATGACTTTGTTCTAGCTCCCTCAGTGAATTGGAGGACTGCCTTCAGCCAAATAAGGCAGTATTATATACTTGGGCAGACCCAACAGGATCTAGGAAATTAAAATGGAGATGTGGAAATAGAACTGAGGAAATTGCCCCGAAAGAGGTATGTTTTTTATCAAAATCTCCTTTTAACGGTGTCTAATTTTATATTTATATGTCCATTCATCAGTGTACACATGAAACTTCATATTTAATGAATATGATCAGCAGTCTCACATGTGAGTTCCAAACACAGAACAGTAACAACACTGTTTGCCAGAGCTTGTGCCAGTAAGCATTGTCTTCAGTTGAAAAGTGTCAGTGTGTGTGGAGAGAGGCTGTCATAAAACTTTGTAATTACTTTTTTTCCTGTACATTAAAAAAATACCTTCCATTGTTATATTGCTAAGACTTTTGCATTTCTTTGTGGAGCAGAACCATTAATAGAGTTGTAAAAACTTTTCCTCTCTTGTTTGTAGGACAAAATGGAAATACTCAGTGTGGATTCTAGAAAAGCGGTCTATTTAATGTCATTTTACGAAGGTTTGCAACGTATTGTCCTGATCACTGAAGATGAGAATGTATTTAAATTGACATATGAAAGTGTAAAAGCAGAACTAGCTGAACAAGAAATTGTTCTGTCTTTGCAAGATGTTGGAATTTCATTGGTTAATAATTATACAAAACAAGAGGTGTCCTACATTGGAATTACAAGGTAACTTACTTTGTGTGTAACAATGTAAAATGTTTAACTTCAGGTATTTTCACTCTGTGAATTTCATTTTGGCTTTCGATGAAAGATGAAAAAGAGGTCTGGGTTAATAATATTCAAACCTAATCACTATATTTTCCTGCTGTCAAGAGAAATGTTTTCACTGTGTTTTGTACTAATGCCTATGCTTTCTGTATTTAGATGTGTGTGGTTTTGGAACGTGTATTTGTAACTCTGTGTTGCAGACTTCCCAATACACCGAACAGAAGTATTTCCTGCCCATGTAGTTTGAGAAGTGATGATAGAGTTTTAAGGAGTAAGGTCTGTGGATAGTTTGTCAGTGGGTTTTGTTATGTTCCCTACAGAAACAGCTGAATTCTGTGTTGGAAATTTGGATGCAAAAGCTTGTAGGTCTCTTTAGTTTTGGTTGATTAATTAGGGTGATCCAGGGCTCTACTGCTAGGGTTTCCTGCTATAAAGTTTCAGAGGGAAGCAGAAAAGAAATCGTGTAATGCTTCAGAAATGTGTGCTATCATATATTTGAGCAAGGGCTCTTTAGAATCATCAAGGGTCACTTCAATATAATTGCCATAATCCACACCCTTGTGTATATTCACAGTTATGAGGTTGACAGTGAGGGTTGTTTTTTCTTGATTAATTTTTTGCACTGCACTGCAAAGCAAGCAAGCATAAACTTCACATACACATAGGCTTCACATAGTCACATCCGTCATTTACTAAGAAAATTCCAGTCCTTTCCCTCACCTGAGAGACTGTGCTCTGATATTTAGACAGTAGAAACACTCCATTAAAAGTGGCAGCTAATTGCCTAGATACACAGTAGTGTTGAGATTTCACTAAATTGGTTTTTCTTTGGAAGCAGTCATCCATAGTCATTAGTCTAGCAGTGCTTATAGTCGGTTTTGTTTTCTTGTCAAACCGTGATGAGATGTCAAACTCTTGGAAATGGATGGCAGTACTGTTGAAATTGGCTTCCTTTTTTGTAGGAGCAACAAAAAATCTCCAAAACCTAAAAACAAAAAAGATGGGAAGAAAAAAAAAAGGATAAACTCTCAGCAATCAAGAGAGTACTCTTTTTTGTAGCTGGTTTTTTGTTGTTTTGAACTTTAGCTCACCTTTTTTTTCTGCCATTGATGTGTCACAACACAGACACACAGCTAAAAGAGGTTAGGTGACTGTGTCTGGAGAGCTACATATTTGTAGGCTAAAGAGTAATTTGTGGAAAGAAGTACCTTCCACCTGCCTCATAGTGTTGGTTTGTGCCCTATTTTGTGTCTTGACTATAAGGTGAAATCAAGAACTTCTCGCAGAAGCAGTGGAAAAAATCTAATGCCCTTTAAGGCTGATTAATTATTTGCATTAATAAAACTGAGAGACAGAAGAAAGGATAACATTTTAAAAAAAACAAACAAGCAACAAACCTTAAACTCCCACCATGAAAGCGGTAGAGTAAAACAAAATCACCACCTATTGATTTTAGATGGAAAGACTAAACAAACAAGCTGTCAAAAATAAGACACAATGCAGTAGGCATTTTGTCTTGACTTGAACTTTTCAATTTTTAGTAAATTCAAAATGCCAAAATAAATGCAGGAGTATAAGCAGAAAACCACACTGACATTGCAGAACAATGGATGGCAGTACTGTTGAAATCAAGCTTTCTTGAGTATCACTACATACTCATCTTCATCAAAATGGGGAGTAAATCAGAATTGTTCTTTTTTTTTTTTTTTAATCATATTGGAGAGACTGGCTTCTGCTTAGTACCAAGTAGGCAGTGGGTGATTTGGATCACTTCTATTTGCTACAGTAGTGCTTTATGTTGTGGTTTCTCATTCCCTAGTTACAACCTATTAAAAGTCACATTAAAGGAGACGTGGTTTTGAAAACTTGTTTTCAAAAAGCTAATCCTTGTCTTTTGGTTGTTTGTTTTGTTTTCAAAGTTCTGATGTGGTTTGGGAGACAAAACCCAAGAAGAAGTCAAGATGGAGACCAATGAGTGTTAAGCAAATTGATAAATTAGAACAAGAATTCAAAGATTACAGTGAACTAAGTCCTTCAGAAAATAAGATTATTGAGTTGGAATCGAATGTTTTGGTAATACTGGTGGTTTTCTAATTCTATTGCTTATATGTATGCACAAGAAAAAGCTAATACATCAATTTTGCTGTCTTTGATAAAACTTTTGGTGAAATTTGGGATGATTGATTTACCTACTCCATTTGAAAACACTTCTTTATCTCTGTATTTAAAAAAATGCAGGAAAACTGCACTAACTTTTGATATCTTGCTACAAACTTCTTGTTGTTAGTGCCTCAGTTTGAAATTGAGGTGTAACATTTTTGGAGGTCATGGTACTAAATATGCATAAAACTACAGTAAGGAAGCTTTGCATTTGGTTCCTATATCATACCAGTAAATATGTTAGTTTAGCCTGAAATCCTGTACTTTTAAAATAGCTTGCTGTGGAATGATTTAGCTGTCATTCAACCACATACAATTGAAAAAGAAATTTCAGAAATTATTCTGGAATGTGGAAGCACATTATGCTCTGAATACTCGGTCCTTGTCTATGGATAAATTCTAGACCTCCTCAGAAATGTGCTGTAGGAAAATAAACATTGGATAGGTAAATGATCCAATTTTTATCTCAGTCATAGTCCATTACACTGCTCAGCTTTTCCTCTGGATAGTTATGTATTAAATGACAGTAACCCCCAAATACTGCAGTATTTTGTAGCTTTATTTCTATTGAAATTTATGGCAAAATTTGTTTGCTTTAAATAAAAGAAAATTGTGACATCTAACTTAAAAGCTGCAGAACTTTTACTGCTGAACTTTGCAATATTGGTGAACAATGTGAATTTTTAGGTATATTGTATAAAGCAGGATTTTAAAACACTTGGCATACTAAATTTTCTTTAATAATACAATAGGTATGTTTAACTCCTAATGGAATGAACATGAAAATTCAACAGCCAAATGAGATTCCTATTCGAAGAAATTATCTGCCAGCTTTAAAAGTGGAATACAGTTCCTCTGCACATCAGAAGTCTTTCAGAATTCAAATTTACAGGATACAAGTGAGTCATGTCAAAAAGTAAAAAAATAACTTTTATGGTAATTTGGGTTCATTTCTAGAATTGTTTGGATTTCTCATGTTTTCAATTTACTTGTAATCATTGGTTTTTACATCAGTGCTTCAATCTTTGAAAATACTACTTGAGTGCTTATTGGAAAAAAAGGAAGACAACTATGACTGTTTAGAAAAAAAATATTTGCCATTGATCTTACTTGCTTTTTCTTGGAACATTTCTGTATAACAAGCAAAAGAGGTAAAATTTCTTGTCTTGCTATGCTCAACGTTTTAAAAACAAATCCTTTGCAAAAATTTTGCAGACCATTCATTACTACGAATTTATAGAAGCTTTTCTAAATTATTATAATTGGATTGTTAAATTTTGAAAATACGTATGTTTTAAGTACAACAGTGGCTTTTTGCTGCTTTTGGATTGGTGGAAGGTTACAGGTAATGATCATATCTCTAGAGTTTGTCCTGATTTTAAAATATTTCATTATTGAAAAGCTAATGTGCTGCACCTTGTCCTGTCCTTACCCCTGCTAGATACAAAACCAGATTCCTGGAGCCATATTTCCCTTTGTGTTCTATCCTATTAAGCCTCCAAAGTCCATCACCTTGGATTCAGGTTTGTTCTAGTTTAACATAATCCTTCCTTTTAAAATAACAAGATAACTTGCTTTTACTAAAGTTGACCATTTTATTAGATTTACCGCTTTTATCAGGTGAAGTCTGCATGAGCTTTCTGACTACAGATAACACAAATAATGATGTTAGAAGTAAGGAAGCGGTTGCCTCTACAAAGAAGATATGCAGAAAACCATTTCAACAGTTAACAGTCAGAAGAAAAAATGTCTTTTATTTGTCATTATCATATCTTTTAAGAGTGTCTTTTTGGCACATTACTTCATTGATTTTGGAGAATATAAACATGAAAGTTATATAAGCTTAAAATGAGATATTACATTCAGACCACAACTAAAATTTAATCCTGAATAATATATGAGAAGACTTGTCTGTTCATAAGATAAGTCCTGTTAATTTTGATGGTAGTGAATCTGTTGAACTGTCTCTGTGCTACTTGCATTTGGAGTTTTGGGGCAGTGAGGATTCACTTGTCATCTTTAGTCTTCCACTATTTCCTTACTGCTCCAGTGTCATGCAATGCATGACCTAGTAACCTATCTGAAGTAATCTTGGCTCATAAGAAAAGAAATGTGCCTAAACTCAGAGTTGTTAAGTGAGGCACCATTTATAAGCTCTGGAGGTGGCAAATAATATTTTGTCTAGTTTTTATGTAGCCTTCTCCATTGCTTGGAGTATAGAGCTCAATGTCACTATACTATGTGGTGAACCGCAGGTTTTCATTAATTTTTTTACACCAAAGTCACTTGGAAAACCCAAGTAATATCAAAAGGGATTCTGGACTGAGACAAAGAATACTACTTGCAGTTTTGTACAGAAGCTAGTTAGATATCAGTTGCTCATTCTAAATATGACCAGTTTTAAGCTACAGTGCATGAATCTGCAGAATTCTTTTTTGTTTGTTTAGTTTCTATTTTTGTATCAGCCATTGGAAAATCTTATTCCATGACTAAAGAAATTATATAAATCTAAGATTATATCAATATTAATTTGCTTTTAAATGAAAATGGTACATTTTCAGTTAAATAGCATCCATTTCATCCCTGTCTTCCTATTACTTTGTTCCTGCTCTTTTCCCTGTCTTAGTTGTTTGCCAGTCATATCCATTTTGTAATCCTGTTGTACAGGATTAAGAAAACCGTGAATGTATATGACATTTTAATAAAAAAACCATGAAGTTATGTATATCATATAACAGTCTGTGCTGATCTCTTATTTTACAACTTCATAGCACCAAAACCATTTACTGATGTCAGTATTGTCATGAGAACTGCAGGACACTCACAGATATCTCATATTAAGTAAGTATTTTGGCATGTTCCATCTCTATTACTATTGGTTATGTTTAATCAAGCTTTAAAATTAAAATTATTGTAGCGGTAAACATAATGACAGGTAATTTTAACACAAACTCAGTCTTGGAAACTCAGAGCACTTTAACAGAGATGAAAACTCTGTGTTCTTTATTATCCCCATAACTGAAGAGTAAAGCAAGGATTTTTAGATATCTTTTTAATGCAGATTTTTAGTCATCTTTATTTTTTAAAAAATCTATGTCTAGTGGTGCTATATACAGTATTAAATGCTGCTGTGTGTTTAAAATGGTTCTAGTTACTTGGAAATGTATTTATCTTACGCCTATGCGGGAAGCCTTCTTTTCACCACTAATGATAAATCCCTCAAAAAAAACCAAAACAAACAAAAAAAGAAAACCAGCAAAACAATACAAATATACACACACAAAAACCCCCAAAAACCCACCAAACCACCAAAACAAATAATAAACCCACAACTAAAAACCCCACCAAAAATGGTACCTGAAGTAATATGTAAGTTGTCTAAATACCCTGTGCTAAGTTTTAAGTGTTACGCGTTTTTCTAGAGCACCTTAATAATTATTTTCTGTTTCTCATATAGGTATTTTAAGGTTCTGATTCAAGAGATGGATCTCAGATTAGATCTTGGCTTCCTGTATGCAGTTGTTGAATTCTTTACGCAGAGTGATGTGCCAAGTGACCAAGAGGTGGAAGATAAATAGATTTTAAATTTGTTATTATTCATCTTGTATTTAAAAAAAAATTTAAATGGTTTTCTATGTCCATATGGTTTGCTGTGTATCTGGGAATAACACAAAGCTATGATGTTTTTAATTACTGTTGCCTGAGACAGATAGTAGACTCTTTCCTTTATGCTCATCTTGTATGCTATGCAAAGAAGGCTTTAAACCTTATCGTACAGGGACAATGAGAGGAGTTTGTACATAGGAGAGTATAAGTAGTATTAGTCAGTGTATTGAGTCAGTGACAAATTACTAGTAGTTTTATATACTCCAAATTTTGAAGTGATATCTTTTTCAAATGCATTTACAGCTGCAACTTTTTAAAAAGGATGTGGAATCCCTTCAAGAAGAACTGATGAGTGTGTCATCAATGGATACATCACAAATCAGCTTGTATGAATACTTCCATATCTCTCCAATTAAGGTATTCCTTTTTCACATAACAGACTGAGTTTGCTCTCTGAAAATTTTCTGTCTTGTGCAGGATAGTAGGCACTGGAAATAAAGAAGGATTGAAACAGCTGATAAAAAAGCGCCAGGAAAGTACTTTCATTGTTACCACTAACTTACTGTTGCATTCCTTTGACTTTCTTTATAAGTAATTTTTTTTTCTTTTTATTATTTAAGAGTTCCTTGCAAAATGCTCTGGTTTGTGTGCACACAGTGTGTTATGGATTGGAGAATGACATAATTTCCTGAAAACATACACAGCCAGGGTAGGAAACAATTCTGTAGCTGGCATTACTATGATAGGAATCATATCACATAACTGTGATAGGAATTATAGGCTCTATAACAGTTCTTAAGAGAATCTCCCCTCCATCCCATGGGAAGTAGATCAAAGAATGATTTGAGTTTCACCTCTTTGCAGTGTCTTGTGAGATGTTAGAAATTATATTTGAGAAGAAAAATTGCATGGAGGAAATAGGATGGTTGAGGTTTTAGTGAAAGATTAGTCTTTAATGGTTATGAGTTGAGTGACAATGATTCTGCAAGGTGAGCTGTGTATCACTGAAATGAGCTATAGTTAAGCTCTGTTATGACGTAATGAATGGTGCATGATAGTGTCTTCAGAGAGTCAGAAACAGGCATAATTTCCTTTAATCTGGTTTTGAAAATTGCTGGGTAGATTTGTACCATTTTGTGCCATGAAAGAGCCATTTGAGCAACTTTCCAAATGTTGTTCTGTTTTGATTTCTGTGAAACAAATGCTTTGATTATTTCAGGTGTGCACGGGTAGGATTTTTCCTGTATGCATATTCCAGTAGTTATTTAGCATCTGCAAAACTTGTGTTAGTAATTATTTGTTTTCAGGCTTTTGTGTTACATTCTTGCTTGGACACTATTCTATGTTACCATTTTCTGTCTGTTTTGATTTTGGGTATAACTTAGAGAAACTAAATGTTTTAAAAATGAGCTAATAACCTAAATTATAGCTAAAAGCATCTGGAGACCTTGTCCGAAAGCTTAAGTAATCAGTTTCAAGTTCTTGTTTTCTTAAAGGTAGTTTAAATTCTTCACTTTGGCTTTAAATGTCAGTGGGGTTTTTTTGGCCTACATTGTGTATTTGTGTACTCTGTTATGAAGTCAGACTGGTTTCAGTCAGACTAGAAATGTCCTAACTCAGTTTTTAAATCATCTAGAAGATTATAAAGATAGATATATAATACATCTAACAATTAACCATTTTATTTCCCAATCTCACTTTTATCTTTCAGTTACACTTAAGCTTTTCACTCAGTACGGGTGGAGAAGATAGTAACAAAGAGGAAAGAAAGAATGAATTGATACCATTTCAGTCTGTGAATCTCCTGCTGAAGAGTATAGGGGCCACCCTTACGGATGTGCAAGATATTGTCTTTAAGTAGGTTAAAAACATGAATGTAAAAATCACTCACAAAGATTATACCAATATTATATATGTTTAGTTTTATTTTGCTCTGCATAGTAAGGATTTACTTTTTCTCTCTTTTCTTTTTTTAGGTTGGCATTCTTTGAGCTCAGGTATCACTTCTGTACTACACAGCAGCTCCAATCAGCAGTTGTAAGACATTATTCAAAACAGGTGAGAATAAGTAAATGTCAATATTCCAATAAATTTATGTTTTGAAAGTGCTACTTTGATTCTATGAAACTAAATAGAATTACTTTCATCCTTGTATCTATGTACAGAGGTTAAATAAATGTATACAAACCAGTTACTCTTTAATAGAATTTTGCTGCCTTGCCAAGTGGCATGGATAACAAAACAGCTTGCTGGAATACATAGGGGAAGCAAACACAATGGAGGTCTGATAGAACATGATTGGCATTAAAGTACTAATTCATTTTCTTGGACATTAGTTACTATATGAATCATGGTTCCTTCTTGGCTTTTGTGTACTGTTGAAAGTCCTGTGTGGAGAGAATCCAACACAAATAGTTTTGCGTAAAATAATTAGTCCTCTTCTATCCATCTATCATTAATAATACAGAGTTGCTGAAGTGCTTTTAAGTACTGTTGTTTCTTGGCTGACGTAATATGGTTTAATCACTGACTTTTTCCTCTTTTTAGTACCACTACTTCTATTTTTCCACACAATTTTGAAGTTTTTATATTGAACTCATGTTTCTTCAGTGTTTTAATCTGAGATACTACACTGTTTGCCTTTGTTTTAGTGTAGTTTAGGAAACATTTTCACTAATAACTACTTTTATTTTAGGCTATTAAACAGATGTATGTTCTTATTCTTGGCCTCGATGTGTTGGGTAATCCATTTGGATTCATAAGAGGCTTGTCTGAAGGCGTAGAAGCTTTCTTTTATGAACCTTACCAGGTAAAATTCTCTACTGCCCTTTTACAAGTAGATAGATATGCATTGTATTGAAAATCTATATTGATACTTTTTTTGGTTTTAAATTTAGATTTAGAATTGAAAATTTCAGGTGAAAATGCTTTGAGAACTCAAATGAGATAAAAAGGACAGAGAAGTCCATTTAACTTAACTGCCAAAAGGCCGTTTCTTACAGTTCATACCTTAAAATAAATCATACAATTTTTCTGTTCTCCTTAAAATAAGCAGACTTCAGGGAATTGGTTAGTATTCTAAAAGTCTGTCTTTCTGTCACAGGAGCTTTTGTGGGTCCTTTTACACTTTATCATTCGGTGTCATCCTGTTGTTCTCTTTCTTACATATAAATTCCAAAAAAATGTAAGGTTTAAAAATATATCATGCATGCTATATAAAGCTCGTATGATTGTGTCCTTTTTTTCTCATAGGGAGCCATCCAGGGTCCTGAGGAGTTTATAGAAGGAATGGCACTAGGACTTAAAGCACTGGTAGGGGGAGCTGTTGGTAAGTTTCAGCACTGTGATGGTAGTTTGCCTACTAGTAAACAGTAGAGGTGAGTATTTGTAAATTGCGTTGGAATTTTAATTTGATTTGTATTCCAATAGGTGGATTAGCAGGAGCTGCCTCCAGAATCACAGGTGCTATGGCAAAAGGAGTAGCTGCAATAACTATGGATGAGGATTACCAGCAAAAAAGGAGAGAAGCGATGAATAAACAACCCACTGGTCTGAGAGAGGGTATCACTCGTGGTGGAAAAGGACTAGTTTCTGTAAGGAGGAAAGCAAAAAATAATTAATTTTATGTAGGAAAGAATAACAGGCGCTTGTTGTATTCGGCAGAGAGTTGTTGGTTTTCAATTTTTTTGTTAGTTCTTTGTTTCTTAATTTTAATTTTGGTTTTGCAGGCATATAGCTACATTTAAGTGACAGTTTTATAGAAAAACACAAGAGGGTAGAGAAGAACGTAGAAACTGAGAAGCAGGTGCCTCTAATTCTGTTAGCTTTTGAGCTTTTAACAGCTTTGAGCTGTTAGTGCTCACTAATTCTCTAGTGAATTCCGGAATACTCCCAAGGCATGTACTTTGAGGCTATTCACCAATGGGGTAGAAAGAAAAATGTTAAAAATGAAAAATATAATCTGGAATCATGTTTTTAATGTCTGTTTTGTTTGTCTTGGTAGGGTTTTGTCAGTGGCATAACAGGAATAGTTACAAAACCGATAAGAGGTAAGTTTGGGTCTTGATGCATTAACTGTTCACATGATGGTAAATTCTTGATATTTGATGAGACATTGTAGATCAGAGTTATAAAACTTTGTCAAGATTTTATATTCCTGCTGACTTACAGTTTAAGTGCTGTTTACATGAACTTTGTGTGGAGACTACGTAGTTGTATATCAAATGAGATTTGTAATTAAATGGTAATAACACTTTTTAAGATTTTAAGAAAAACTCTGTGTTTTATAATGATTTACTGCTTTTAATGCTTTTAGGAGCTCAGGAAGAAGGAGCAGCTGGTTTTTTCAAAGGTGTCGGAAAAGGCTTAGTGGGAGCAGTAGCTAGGCCCACTGGTGGAATCATAGATATGGCAAGCAGCACATTTCAGGGTATTAAAAAGTAAGTAGAATAAGTGTACAGAATGCCATGTGGCATGAAACAGACAATAGTAGTACTAGTAGTATCTTGTGTTTTTGTATCACTTCTATGTTATTTACATAATAAATAGGTGGCTCTTTAACAAAAACACACTTGATATAATTTAAAAACCACAGACACAAGTCTTAAGTATTTCTAGCATTACTGAAAAAACTAGTTTAAAAATCTCAGCGATCAGTATTCCCTCATTTGATGATTTTTTACTTTTACCCCAAATAAACAGGAAAAAAAGGACTTACCAGAAGAGTTCAAAGTTACTTTTTTTAACTTTTGTAACTGTATGAGTTCCAAGACCCCTAGATTACGCCAGTCTCAGAACTATGTTAAGACTACATTTAAATACTGTGATAGTCTGACTTTAATAAATTCATTGCTGAAGATTATCTCACACTGTTATGTGCAACAAAGCAGGAGACAGTGTTTTGAAGAGGTGCTTAGTAACTTTGAATACAATTGTTCAGTGGCCCTGTTCTTATGAGTTGGATCACTTCTGTTACCATAAGAATGCCAGTCTCTTGATTTCCTGTTTAAGTTCTTTAGCAGAGAAATGCAGGAAAAATAGCATATTGGAAGTTCTATATGGTACAGTTGTCTTTAATTTTGAAGTTTTGAAGCACAGTAGTTAGACACTAATTAAGTATTTGCAGGCATGTGCTGCTCTGTGCCATCAAATTTGATACTAGTGATTCTCTGAAATAGATTTCTGAGTCTATTGCTCTTTCATGTAATGTCTATTCTGATGCAAAAGTGCATATATAGACAACAACAGTTGTTCTACAAGCCAATTTATATACAAAATAATTTAGTTCCTTAGCTAAATGTTATAGTTGAGTAGAGATATTGACATGTATCTTAAATTTTCTGCTTTGTCAGGGTTGCAGATTCATCAGAAGATGTGATAAGCCTGCGCCCACCTCGCTTCTTTGGTGAAGATGGAGTTATTAGACCTTACAGATTAAGAGATGGAACTGGAAGTCAAATGTTACAGGTGAAGAAAATGAAAGATAAATTGACATACATTTAAACTCATACATAGAAATAAATACTTTCGAATAAACATTTCCCACTTCCTAAATTCCCATTCACTTCTTACCTAGTAACTCAGTAGTCAAGAAGTTGCATTTAATTTCTTAGGCATGTAACCACATTGGGGATTTGGCTACTGTGGTACAACTTTTGAGAAAGACAACATAAAGTATATCAGTATATCTCTAAAGTTTATACAAGACAGAGCATTTTGAAAGAAGAAAAAGGTTTATATGTGCAAATGAAAAGTTTTGTGCCTATTTTTTTTTGTGAAAATTGTTGATAAATACACAGTTTTTTTCAGTAATTTTATACTACATAGTTTAAACAGTGACTTTTAAGTCTCAATTTTATGTAAAGCAGCATTTTAAAGACACTTAAAAATAGTTGTATTTATGTCATACTGAAGCCATTGAAGGAACATAAACTGTTCTGAAGTGGAATACTGTTTGCAGGAAGTATTTGCTGAACAGCACTTACTCTTTAATGATTCATCTGCCATTTAAGCAAATTTGACTCAAAAAAAAAATTCGTGACGCACACAGCTTACTGAGTTTCTGTTTTTTCCTCTGTTAGAAATAAAACTTCTTTGTAGAAATGTTGAACCATAACAAATAAAGTAGTAATTAGTGATGCATGAATTTAAACAGAACTTAAGAAAAACACATGGAAGAATTCACAGTGTGCCATGAAAATGTTGTACCAGAATATCCTTTCTGGAGAAGTAGATAAGAATGAAGTAGCCTTTGGAGAGCATTTTATGACTCATTTTGATTATTGCCCCAGCTGTTTGTTCCATGTTGAATTCCACTCTTGTTTCTGTTTCTCCTGCATTTCATTAATTTGTCATTCATGTTCTGGGAGAAGAGGATTGACCTGTTGGGGGCACCTTAGCTATGTTCACTGTTCCATTCACTGGTGATGTAGTTCAGCAGACTGTGAAAGTGCTTTGATAATAAAAAGTGTACCTGTGCCTTTCTTGTAATGAGATAGCTTTAACGTGTGCTCTCCAATTTATAACTGGTGATATAAAGCAGTATTGCCTTAACTAGAGTGTAGTTAGAAGCTACTACTGATGAACAGCATAAATTTGTTACTGATCTTTATCCTCTTTTTGGTAAGAAAATAAATTTAAAAAACACCTTTTCTGTTCTAAAGTGTATTGCTAAAACATGCTAGCAAACAGAGTCAACTCTAATGAGCTGACTTTACATTGCTTTTGCTTCTTAAATTTGTACATTTGTGTATTTTGCGTTTTTTTCTGAGAAACTTTTACAAAAATCTGCCATGTAACAGGTAATTCTAATTTTTCTGTATTGTAGAGCTGAGTACAGTACTTCCATTATCCAACTTAAAAAGCACAAAGGTGTGGCCTTGGGTGATGCCTTTGATGTTTAGTGATGGGAGCCCCCATTTGAAAGTAGCTAAAACTGAAGAATTGTTAGCTTCATGTTAGTTTTTGCTACTGATGATTCTAAGGCATAATTACTCTTGAAGAAATGTTTTCAAAGCTCCAAGCAGAGTAGACCGTTCTCCCTGTAGACAGTCAAATCAGAAAACAGAGATTTGCATTTTTTGTTCCTCCAGACGTTAAATTCTGGTATAGGATATTTGGTGTCTTAATCTTAATTTAACCCTTAAGAATACTGATGCTTTTGGTTTTTAATGTTTGTGGTTCCAGAGGGGTTACTTTGTTTTGCATGGGACTCAGTGTATTGCATATCCAGTATTTGAAACAGTTTGAATAGAATAATATTTTCTTATGGATAAAAAGATTACTCTCCCATTTTGCAGTGCTTCTTTGTATACAGGTCTGGTGACTGGTCCCACTGCGGTCACTGTATTGTAGCTTTTCAACAGATTACAGGATTAGGTTGGAATAAAACTTCTTTTGGTGATTTAGAGATTGTATATGCTGATCAAAGGAATGGGATATAGGTTATTTAGTGTGCTTGTACTGTGCCCTGAACTAGGATGTCACTTTAGAATTTCTTTGTTTTCTGTGGTTTTATTTTGCTTTAATTAACAAACTTGCCAGGCAAACTAGTACTTTTAAACTAATACTTCTGCTTTCTTCTTCCCTTACCATGCTTTCAGAAAAGACAGGCCTACAAAGAGTGGACTATGGCTCACAGTAGTAGTGATGATGATGACAGTTAGGATAATGTGGATTGTAACTGATATACATGGCCTTTGTCACATTCTTTTGACCTTTAAGTTTTAAATGTTGCTGCTATAATACCCACTGAGGGATTTTGTTATACTAAATTCTTATTTTTTAAACTGTGAAAAAAAATGTGGGGATAATAAACTGTATGATGATGAGTGCTAGGCAGACAAGCAAATAATATAATAAAGGTAGTCTTACAGATAAAACTGGACATTAGGTAAAATAGTATTGAATAATATGAAGAAATAAGTAATACCATGACTTAGAGTTTATTTCCAGATGTATTTTTGTCAGCTGTGTTTAATGTTTTTGCATTTATATAAGTGTTTAACAGGGTTTAATTACAATTGCTTTAAATGTGTTTAGTAAAACTTTACTGAGTTGTACAGTCACTGTTGGTATTAAAATGCTGTTTGACTGTTTTATCCAATTACTATTTCAAAAGTATTTTGTCTGCTTTTCTTCTTAACAATAAACATGTCTAAAGTATATCTAAAATGGATTCATCTGTTCTTTTCCAACATTGTTTCTCATGTTTCCTAGAACTAGATAGTGTAAGAACACTAAATGGCTTTAAAGGTATTTAAAAGATAAAATACATACATTTTGCAAAAAACGTTTAACATAAACTTTTAATTTTTCATTTATCATTTGTTTTACCATAATTTTAAAAATATTTATTTTGTGTGTCTTTTGGTATCTTTAAACATGTGAACTAACAGTTTATTTTGTTTTTTATTTTGACTATAAATTATTTGTTTCATGAGTCAATATTTTTATTTTCATAGCAACAAAAAAAAAAAAAGTAAAAAATCCACCCCAGAACTAAACCACAGACAGGTGTAAAAAAATACCAGTAGTTCTTCAAGGTGCTGTGTAATAAAACTAATGTAATATGCAAAAGTATTTAGTTTTTTATTTACCTAGACATGGGGGGTGAGGGGGAAGTGTGAACACTGGTCCATTACAGTTCGGTGTTATAAATTCTACCAAATACCTTTACAAGTTACCGGTTTCTTTAAAAAATATTTATTCTGTATTCACTGAAGTGCTTGCACAGTTTTCTCATTCTTTATTGTGGTTTGTTACTAAATTCAGATTTTTGTATTGCACTTTAAAGATACCTTGTAATAGATAATTCTGTACCAGTAAGTATTATAATGAGAATTAATTCTGCCAATATCTGAACAGTTAGCACTGCTCTAAAACAATAAGAACTTCTGAAATGTTTGTGTATTTAACAAGGCAATATTATGTCTTTCATTGTCTGTTGGTTTCCACTGATCAAAATTCTGGGGGAAGAACCATTGAAATGTGTTAAGATTGCTTATTCTGGCACTATGCTTTCAAAAACAGCTGTATAGGCTGGTCTCTTGGGCAGTTACCCATTGCCTTTAATCTCACAGAGAAAAGGGGGTACAAACTAAACTTGGGAGATGGTTTTAGCTGAAATTGCTGGTGCTTATGATTGCTACAGGTCATGTGTTGCTATTTGTTTTGTAATGTTGTCACCTCAAAAGGATGCCTTGCAGAAATAGATGAAAGGCTGTATTGCAGTCTGTTACTGCCTGAAACATTTTGGGAAGGATTTTGAATGTTTCAGGTACAAATGGATCTCCCATATTCTTTGAAGAACATAGGAAATCATTTTGATCTTCAGTTTGGAAAAAAGACACATCATGTCAAAAGGTTGAGGAAATGACTAGGTATAACATTATGGAAAGGTTACTGTGACATTTAATTAACTTTACTGAGTTTTGAAAATTTGGAATAATGTTACCTAACGTTTTCTTTTTCCTTTGCGCTGTTTTAGTGCAATTTCTTTTTTTATCCTGTAAAATAGTTTTTCTTCTGTAATGACCAGTCTTACTAGAAAATGCATGTCAATTTAATTAAAAAAACATATTTCTTCCTCATTCTAAAACAGCTTTAGAAATGTCATCATTTTTTGACCAAAAATTGACCTACTGTTTAAATTTTTTTAACTTGAAGTCCTACAAATTTGTGCAGAACATGGAGGTAAAATTAAGCGTGAATGGTAGTACTTCTGGGTCAGATATTACTAATTCAAGTTACACTGCAGTATAACTGAAAGGAGTTCTTTCTTTACTTGCTAGATTAAGAGGTTGTAGAATGCTAACTAAAAAAAAAAAAGCCAACAAAATTACCAGAATTTGCCAGTGGAGTTGGCAAATATGATTATATGCCCTAGAATATTTTGTCTCTTTGGTGGACTATAGTTCTATTTTTTCTATTTTTGAAGGTTTTCTGTTTAAAAAAAGATAAAAATTTTGTACAAGTATTTTACATGTTTCTCTCTTGAGTCTAGGGTCCTCTGAATATACATGGAAAAAGAACTAAATTGGATCTGTGTATATGGGGATTTGAAATAACAAAAAACTTTACCATCTGGGATATTAGTACTTAATTTCTCTTTAGATCGTGGGACAAAAAGCTGTGAAAACTAGTAGCAGAAACTGATCTTCTTTTAGGACGGAAAAAAACCCCAATCCAAAACTAAAGCAAAAACCCCATGACATTTAGAGATTATTTTCTTTAGGGATTTAAAGTAACATTGCAAAAAATAGAGACCATATTTTCAATTTTTTTTTCTTCAATTTAAAGTGTTTTAACTTTTAAAAGTTAAAGTTTAACTTTTGGCTGCATAATTCCCCCATCCAATCCCTTTTTAACTGCTGAATTGAAGTCCAGAACTGTCCCTGAAAACACCAGGCCTAAGTGCCGTCCTTTAGATTGCTAAATTTTGTGCTGTTGACAATTTAGCTTTTCCCAAGAGTTCAGTTTTACTCTTCTTGCAACTTGTATAAACTTCCTCCTTACTGAGATGAATAACTGGCTGTGCTCTTTACCTTTGATGTTATCCAGTACATCCCTTTTGTTCAGGTTTCTCTGGTGGTCTGGTTTTCTCAGGATGCTCTGTAGACATAGGTCAGTGCCAGGGGATACTTTAGACAGTTTCTGGGATCATTTAATAGATTGTTTATACATGAATTGTTATTAGTCACTTCCAGATGCAATAGACCTGCAAGGTCTTGGCACTGCCAGGGAATAAAGCTGAAAGACTGGTTTTGTGCTTTTGAAGCTAAGTCTTTAGCAGCTATGCTGTGCAGTCAGTGGTTCTCTGTGTCAATGTCTACCCAACCCCAAAATATATGCAAAATATGTTTTATTATTATTTTTAATTTGCTTTTATAATGTGTGAGTTTGTGAGAACACTTATGCTGTGTTGTATAAAGTTGCTGCACAATTACGTTGCTTTAGAGAAGACTGTCCTTCAAAGCTGTGCTTCAATACCATGTCCTATTGTATGGGAGGTGTTCAGCTTTTGGTTTAGTGATTTTTTTCGGCCATAAGCTTCAGTGCAGGTAGGATGTTGAAGTGATTTGAACAGGCCCTTGTTCCTTAGTATTCACACTTTGGTCTGCCAGGAAGAACATCTGAGGAGTCAGAAAAGTATGTCATGCTAATGCTTCCTCTCTTTCCCTCACTGCTCTTGAGCTGGGATTCAAATCAAAACATAAACATCCATATCCTGAAGTACCCTGAAACTAAGGTTTCACTTCATAAAATTATATTCTTAATGAAGTTCAAAATAACTTCATTTTTATTTGAAAATGTCCTGACTCTCAGCAGGTATTCATGCATGCCATCTAGTTTGCTGGTCCCTTTACTAAGTCACAGATGTCATGATCTGTCCAGCTTTGGAAAACCTCGCCTGTCTAGGTTAAAGGAAAAACCAGGATCCTTACCACTTAAATGTGCAACATTTGGGTACTATTACATAGCCATTGCCCAGTCCCAAATAGAAGACATTTACGGGAAGCTGCCTGAAACTACCTAACACCAATTGTTCCAGAGGAACATGGAAGCTTGCATGACTCGGTTTCATTTTAACTTGTGATTGAAGCTTAAAGACAGTATTCTTCCATTTCTTTGCTGATGCAGTAATCATGCTTCAAATGCTACGAATCCAAGAGTTTTGATTGTATTGGCAAGAAATGGAACATCTAGATGTGATCATCATGATGAAAGTGTAGATCAGTATGGTTTCTCCATTTCAGCTGTTCAAATGAATGCTCCTGTGTATTCAGATCAAAAATTGATCAAGACAATTCTGCCAGTCAGCATAGGCAATTTATATTTCTACTGTCAAGTAGGAGTTTTGTGTTCTGGAAGAAAGCTGCTGTCCTAATTTTTGTCTTGCATACTGTGGCCTTAGATTTAAATGTTAACCATGACCACAAATTCCTGTTGATTTTAATAAAACCATGTTGGTTTCAGAGTTAGTGTTCAGCATGGCTAAATGGAATCTTGAATATAGACACTAACACATCATGGACATTGCACATTGCTTTGCATTTTGTATAATGATGTTGCACATTAGGATAACTGAAATGAGGAAGTAGGTAATAAAGGATTATCAGTGGTTATTATGCATAAATGATGAGAGAATTTTGCATGGCAGAAAAGGAATGTTTTACATGTTATTTTTTCTTTAACAGTTTTTTTCCTTTTTTCACACTCATTCAAACTACATCTAACAAATCACCTGGGAACTGCTTAGAACTATTAAATGTTTCTATGGGGAAGACTGGATAGGTAATTATACCAGGTTAGCCTGCTGAAATTAGCAATTCTACAGCTTTTGGAAAAGTTACGTTATAATTTGAGCTGAAAGATGCATTCAGGGTTGGAGTTTCTAGCAACAACAGTGGATTGCCTTCAGAACTCACATGTTTGGACAGTAACCAGTTCATAGGGAAATATGCTGGTAATCCAAATGAAAGTTAATTTCAACATCAAGAGAGAACAGCAGATTTATAACCACTTTTTAAGCAGTAATAGACATTTCAGCATTTTTTTTCATACTGTTTCATCTGAGATGAGTTCAAGAAGGATATCGAACATTCTGACTTAAGTATCACGCATACTACTAGTATTTTTTAGAACTATTACCAGAAGGATCATACGTTTTAATTTTTGCCTCCACTGTTTAACACTTCGCTCTGTATAATTTCTGACTTTGTCAAAGGCCTCTCTGCTTGCTTCTCATTACATTAGGAGGGTGTGGTGTGATTAGGAATCTCTTCCAAGTGCAGAGATACCACTTTTAAGACATTCAGCATATTTGCATATCTATGCATAACTGGTCACATTTACTGTTAGATTATTGCAGTGACATCTAAGCAATTGTGCTACAGGTAAGAATTTGCAAAGAAGGGGATCTGTTCTTGTGTTACTTCATGCTTTAAATCTTCTGGAGTGTCTTTTTTTCCAAATAGATTTGTGTGTACTTAATCGTGTTATTAAAATGTTTTTAATTTGAAATACAGACAGTGTTTTAAAAAAATTTCTGTGTTTTCATCCAATGTTGAAACTAACACTGAACAAAGAAAGACTGATCAATGTTACTTTTCATAGTTTTGCATCACCAAACAGTGGTCTTGAGTTGCTGTCTTTCTCCAAATAATGGCTACATACCATAGAAGTTTTAAGAACTATTTATGCATCTGTGTTGAGTGATCAATTATATATCATTTTATGTTTGAGTTGTGTAAGGCACTTCGGTAGCAGAGTGCAGTAGTGAGCTTGTTATAAGAATTATCAGCAGTATCCCTCTATGATGTGTTTCCTAGTGAATAGGTATAAGTCTAGTGCTAAAAGAGATAAAGATTGTAAATAAAGGGTAGAAAAATCCAAAGGCAGAAAATTTAAAAGTAGTTACTGCTTAGCACTGGCATAGATAAGTGTTCCCTTTGTAAATAGCCTGTGCAGCATTTCCCTGTGTTGTATTTCCCAATTAACTCCTGTTGTCTACAAAACTGTAAAGACAGATAACTTGAGTTTATGATTTTTGATTTGTAGCTAGCCATGAGGACTACTTATCTCAGTGTATGCCACATGCCAACAATGTTTTTGTGCTCCACAAATCACATATTTGGGAATCTTAGTAGAATGAAATGCTTTTTTGTGTAATTTGGTATACATTTAAATAGCTTTTGTTTAGGTTTGTCATTTGTGCGATAGTTAAGTACTGTACTTCTGTAATAATTTCCACAATTCCCAATTCGTTATCAGTAAGCTGAGTAAGTTACAGCAGGGGACATGACTTGTTGAAAATTAGCTAGCAAGCTAATGAGAAGACAGAAAGAGGTAACACCCCTCTCCTAAGTCCCACTTAAAGAGGGGTTGAGAGCCTTACTTCAGTACTATGCAAAGCATAAGAAAGTTACCTCCACCAGCGTGGGAAATCCTCTCCATCCTTATAAGGCTAAATTGCTAAATGTTTTTACGCTATACTTACCTTGAACAGAAGAGAGATACTGGTCATTCTGTGTGATACTTACATGTTTGGTCAGTAAGAGATATTTGTGCCATTGTCACAGTGTCTTGCGGTTAAGTGCAGTTATGTGTATTTTTTACCTCTTGTGAACCACCCTTGGTCTTTCCACACACTTTCTAAAGTGTTATTTCTTTAAGTTCTTGTCAGCCTTCTCTTCCATTTCCCTGTCTTTCTTGCTAGGCCACGAATGAGAATTCATCAGGGTGTAGACCTAGACCAGTAGCCTGACCTGTGGGTCAGGTATCCTATCCATGCTGTCCAGAGTCTGTACATAAAGCCTCCTTTGTCTTCTAATCATCCAGTGTGTTATGTATGCGAATGTTGTAGATGCTACCTTTTAGAGAGGTTTTTTTGGTTATTTACTTCTTTAGGTCCAAGCTTCTATTTAATACAAGAGGCAGGGAGACACATTTCAGATGCAGAACAACGCCTCGATAAAGCTTGAATAAGAAGTTTCCAAAAATTAAAAAAAAAAAGGCTTGTTTTCCAAGCCCTTAGTTCCTCATTTCTTGCTGAATTCATCATGCTCCTGACAGTAGCTGTTGCAGAAATAAATGCAAGCAGTGACTTCTGTGAGTAGGTACATGATCCATAGCTGTGATTTTGTAGCCTAACAGAGTTGGGGAAAGAGAAATAATTTGAACTTTCTAAGAGCTTTCTGGAAAGCTTTCTTTAGGGTAACCTGCTACTCAAATATTCATGCATTTTAGTCACAAAAAAATCAGTATCTTTGGGGAAGACATAATTTTTAAAAAGTCTGAGCAAGTGGAATTACCACTTGACCATTATTGCAGTCAGATTTGAAGTTGAAGGGTACACTAATTAAATGTCTTCATCATTTTACTGTATTTGGGAACACACATTAAATGGCTTTTCTTTCCTAACTGTTTTAAGAACTAATCTAGATCTTCTTAAAATTTTGGCATTGAAGGTATATGTTTGTAGTTAAAACTTTATTGATAATCATACTAGTTTATTCTAATCTGGTGTTGCTTCCAAGTTGTAACAACTGGGAAGCATGCAAGCAGTCATGTTGCTATTGCCAACCAAGATGCAGCAATATTAATTTGACCACTAGTTTAATCACTCACTGGTCAGAAAGTCAGAAATCCGATAGTTGCCAAGTCATGTGAGAGGTACAGGGCTTCTGTTTTTAAAAAGTTATTAATGTGCTGTCATCAGTGTTTAAAATATATTGCTCATTAAAAGTATTCCGCTACAGTACTCACATTAATTGTAGGAAATTGTCAAGTTCATGAGGAAACAAAAGAATATAGATGAATGCTAAGTATTACAATAATACCTAAGTGTATTATTGTAAGTCCCACTGTCTATATGATAATGGTGCTTATATACAGTTAGGTATAGATTTATTGTCTGAGTTAATTAGTCAGTGTTTTGTAGACGATGACATAAAGTAGGAAAGGAATCTTTATTTTGTTTGTTGTCTCAGAACTGTATTAGTTAGCAGAAGTTCACTGTGTGCCTAAAGTGTGTAGAAAACTGAGTCCTGAAATTTTTTGAGAAATTATATTGTTCATTGTCAGTTTTGGTTAGGATTGATTTTTATTTACATACATGCGGTATTAACAGCAGCCAAGTAGTTATGAACATTGGCTATTACAGATGTTAGCTATATTCTGACTTTATGAAAGTAGCCTTTTATTTTAAAGTATGTGCTATGTGCTTTGTTACCATTTATAGTTTTGGAGCATAAGTACCTTTTATGCACAAAATTGGTACATTAATTTACTAGCATATTCAAAGCTATAAAACTTTTATCTCTTTTAGAAAATTGAAAATGGAAGATTTGCAAAACTCAGATATATTGCACATGCTATGGTCAACAGTACAGATCTGTTAATGGTAACAAAAAGGTAAACAATTTTGACTCTGAATAATATGTACTTAATCATCAAAATGTGCATGCCTTGATGATTGCTGATCAGTAACTGCACTGTCACCATATATGTGACAAAATAATGGGGAAGGCATGCCTAATGTGCTGGTAATCTTCAACAGTGTCATTGTTCAACAGAAGAGTGTTCAGTGTTATTTCTTTCCTATTTAAGAAGGGAAAAGGAATATTGGTTTTAAGATTTCTTTAGCTGAGAAGGATTTGTTATAAACTGGGTTAGGCTAAAATCAACTGAACTCTGAGATTCACTTACGATGGTGTATTGAGGGAAAGAAAGGATAATACAGGAACAATGTGTAGCAGTGGAGTATGAGGCATCCTTCTCAAATACAGCCTGAAGTAGTGTTACAGTTTTGCTATGAAACACGTTATTTGAAATGTTAGAGGGAGTTTCAAAAATCACTCTTTTGGAAAGTGTGCTGTATAGTTAGGGATCATGAGATGAAGCCTGTTTTGCAATGATGAATGAATTCACTAGAGCAAGGGTAACATGATAACTTCTAAATACTTTTACATTAATTTTTTAAACTACTTTTATTTTCTGGTGCCTAGTGGTGTGTTATTTGTGACAAAAGGGACATTTGGACAGCTGACATGTGAATGGCAATACACTTACGATGAATTTACCAAAGAACCATTCATCGTTGATGGTCGAAGATTGCGCATTGAAGCCAAGGTACATTACTCTTACCATGTTTTGTTGTCTTTTTGTATTACTGTTTATAAAATTGAACTTTGAATTTCTCACTCACTCTCCTTTGAATTCTTGATCTCCTTTGTATTTGAGATGCACTCAGAGAAGGGAGTTGAAATTTGGCATGGTGAGCTCCTCAGATCACAAGTCTCTGACTGTTCTAAGCAGCATGGTGACTTGGTCTTTGCAGATGAAATTATTCCTTGAGCCCTAGAAATTTTTTGTTTGTATGCACCAGTTCACGGTGTATTCATAGTCTGGAAAATGGTGGTAGAACAAAAGGCTTAGAAGATTGCAGAATGTTTTTATTATGCTCTCTGGGGCTTATAATAAGGTTTTATTGTCTTCAAAAATGACCATAATGACATATATTTTTCCCTTTCAACACAAATTGAAGAGTGTTCCTCTTAGTTGCAATTTTTCCTTAAAAAAAACCCAAACAGAAAACCTTAAAATTCCTTTCCCTGGTAAGCTGGCAAAGGACATAAGGAGAAAGATGACCACCAGTGGCTATTTACAGAGACAGCTTCTTAATAAAAAATCTTAAATTCTTATTGAAATGTTAATTGAATTTAGTTTCACTCAATAAATTTGTCTGCCAGTGTTTTGTTTCTGTTTTTAATAAGCTTCACGTGTAATTGCACGTATTGGTTGTCAGGACAGTCTTGACAGTGCACAACGTCATTCAGTTTTTCACTCAGATTATTTGTTTCTATTGCAGAGAGCATGAAAGGCAGAGCCATATTGGTTTGGAATCCTCCAAACTGGATTTCTGACTGCAAGTGAACTTTTACAGGATGAAATAATTTTTAGCGTTTCTGCCATTTCAGACAATGCTGAATAACATATCCATCTTTACCCCTACACAGCAGTCATTTCAGAATCCATTAACATGTCTGCAGTATGCTCTTTATTGAAATCTATGGTTGAAAACTGTATTTTGCAAATAACCCCTCATGTTTTTCTTTTTGAAGCCTGAGTTGCTGTTTTTGCTACCTAAGTCCACTACTTGCAAGTCAGTATTGGTGGAATGTCCACTCAAGTAATGACTTGAAGGAGAATTACAAATTAAAACCTTGGGGAGTAATGGATTTTGTTACCACATGTACATTATCTGCCTTCCATTCCTACCCACTTTTATAGACCCTTATCCAGGGACTCCATGGTAAAAAGGGGAGTCTGTTATTGCTGGAGTGTTCACTCTACTGTGCTTTCATGCAGAAAATGATCTCTCTCAGGGTATGTGCATGTGATGCAAACATACTCAGATGACTGTTCTTGGTACATGTGGCTGTTTGAACCATTATAGTTGCCTTGATAGTAAATAGCATCCTATTCTTAAAGCCTGAAGTAACTAACTTCAATTTTAAATGAGTGTTTTGGTTTTTTTTAGGAACGAGTTAAGTCTGTCTTCCATGCCAAAGAATTTGGAAAAATTATTAATTTTAGAAGTCCAGAGGATGCTAAGGTAAAGTCAAAATACTACTAAAATTATACTGTGGTAAATTTGACTTAAAAAGTGTAACAGAAATAATCTTAATCTGAAACTATGTGTATTTAAAATTCAGTATTTCCACATATCCATTACAGAGACAGAAATAGGAATAGTCTACTCAGTAATGAATTTCAAAAATACTCAATTCCAGCACCAGATTTTTCCCTACATATAAATATTCGGAATTACAGGAATCTGATAAAAGATTGATTAAACAGTAGTGCTAACAAAAATTAAACAATCTAGAATATGAATTAAAATAGTACATTTTAATAGAACAAAAATATTTGTAAATTACCCCTAGTTTTGTTCCAGGTGGTGGGCAGGGATGGGGTGTTACTGCTCTGTTCCTTAAAATACAGTTTTGTTTGAAGAATGAAAAAAATCCTTAATAAAAACAGCAGTAGCTTATTCGATATATGATACTGCTGCTATTGTTATGCACATTTTCTGATAACCTCTTCATTTTGACATCACTAGTTTTGCCTACAACAGATAGTAGGAACAGTTCAGACCTGCTAGCAGAACTATAAGGTAGCCGCTTGTGAAAGTACTGCCTTTTTTTGTAACTAGTGTAGCTAGTAATTTTCCCAAAAAATAAGTGAGTCTTGTGTATATTTCAGTGTGGTGTGGCTCTCTGGGATCATGATTTAACACAGCTTGCAAAAGTTGCATTCTCTCATTAGTTAGTTTAAGTTGCTTTTGTCTTTGTAAGGGTAGTTTCTAGCTACAGGTAAGTGATGGCAGTTAACTCTTACCTTAAAAAGGTAAGGGCCCTGTGCTGAATTTGACTTGCCTGTAATCTTTGGAGGTACTGAGGTTTTCTGTTTTTTCTTTTTGGCTGTGGTGGAAGATAGGTGGGCAGAGCTGAGGTCCATTAGTCTCTGTGGGAAAGGAATCCCCATCTATGCCCCAGCTAAATCAGGAACAATTCCGAAAGTGAAATTAGTGCATCATATTACGTATACCACAAGTCTTAAGTAAGGAAAAGAAAGGTGAAAAAGTTAAATACCGCTTTCACAAAAATATTGGGGTGTGTATTTTCCTGGAGAGGCCTAGAAACCTCACAAAAGCAACACAAATGTGCATGTGAGGGAATAGAACCTGATCCAGTAACAGGTTCTGATTTGTAATAATCCACTCATCTTTCTTCAAAGTGTTATGCACACCTTTTATGGCAGACCCTTGATATAACATCATGTCCTACTCTAGATTTCCATTTCACTGCCCTCCCTTTTTTTTTTTTTAATTACTCTTGGGAAACTAATTTCCCTTCTACGTTCAGTAAACATTCTAGTCCTTAAAAGAAACAAGATATAGTTGAAGAAAGCTTTTTTTCTAAATAACCTATCACATTGCTGCAACCTGTTATTGTCTTCTGTCTGTTGTGATTCTTGCTTCTCTGTTGTCATCTGTGATTTGTCTAGAGCTGGAGACTAAAACAGAGCCAGGATGGGGGTTAAATGTTGTCTTCTTTTTTTTCCAAATCTTATTCCTTGAAGTACAGACCAGGAAACAATTTTAATTAGACATGGTATAAAATGACAAATATTAGTGCATAAATGGCTCCATTTTCATGTTAGAAAGCCAGGAGTTTATAATCTACAAAAGAATTTTTAACACTCTTCCTAACCAGTTAAAACTTGGTTAGGGGGTTGGCAGATAGCAAAGGTAGTGACAAAAACCTGTCTGGTTTTCAGCTGCTTTGTCTATTTTGTACCACAGAAAGATTATTATTTTTACTTTTTTCTTCACACAGTGGATCCTTTCTAAACTAGAAGAAGTAAGAGAGAATCAGCCAAAATTATAATGAATGGAGATGCTCCAAGATATGAAGAACACTGAACAGCTACCTTTTAATTCCTCTTTCACAAGCAGAACTATTTGAATATCAGCAAAAAAAGCAAAGACACGAGGGAGGGAAGATTTATCCAATTGTTTATTATGGTCACAACAGTCTATATCAGAAAAGTAGGTGATGTTAGCTTAAAAAATTATGTAATGATAAAAAAAATTCTGCCAAGTTTTGTCTTGGTTTGCTTGATTTTTTAATGTCAGAATTTCAGATTTAATTTTTTATATAAACAGTATAAAGTGAGTTTGTCTTAACCTTTGATACTGAAATTGAACTCTGGAATAATTCTTATGATAGTATTCAGAGCAAATATTGCAGTTTTGATTTGATTGTGAAAATCAATACTTTGTCTTTGTTTTAATATGACTTGAGGCTGTGTTGAAATACAAATTTCTTTGTCAAAGAAAATGTTCACTTAATCACTAGTGTTACAACTCAAAATACAAGAAGGAGACTACTGATCAGAGAATTTGAATTTAGATCACGAGTGGCTGCTTAGTTGACAATAGTAGGTTTTTTTGTAAATGTATGGACCAGGTCACAATTACAGATACAGTACAGTATCGCTTTTAGTGTAAACTTTTTTATATCCTACTCGAGGAAATGTTGCAGCACCTCTATCAATTATTACAGAAAATTTAACAGTTTACAAAAATGTGTATTGGGGAGAATTAACTCTGCACTAAAAATGTTAATAAAAGCCTATTATTTTAAATAGAATTTAGGAACAGTCTTGCAACTCAAGAAGGAGTTTATGGGGTTATAAGTGCACTGTTGCATACCAAAAATAAATGCCTTGAATTACATGATATTGCGTGCTAAGCAAGTGACTAGTGAAGTCAAATTTGTATTAAATAATAAATATAATATGTCACAGTTGCTTTTATTAACTTTTCTTACCCAGTGAAACTTTTTTGTTTCATACCTGGACAGCAGCATTTTATTAGCTTGAATGTCTGCAGTTCTGTTTATTTCTTAGATGTAGTAGTCATAGTATTGTTGAATGGCTGTTTACTGCAGTTGATACAAAAAGTACATGAAACAATACAGTGTTATATGAAGGTTTCCATAAATTCCCATATCAAAGTCTTCAAAATATCTTGTACATATAGAAAGTACCTACTGCCAAAATATGATTTCCAACAATAGTTTGGAATATTTATAGCTGCAGGATGGAATTCTAACATTGCTGGTGATGCTTGAAATATCCAAATTATTCCATTATTGTAAAATCTAAAACAGCTAGCGTGTAACCTATAGTTGCAGATGTTTAATTTACTGTAAGTCTTGCCATTGGTGTTGAGTAACCATTTAGCAGGTTACAAAATACATGTCATCTTGCAATTTTCCCCATAAATTGTAAATGGAATCAAAATATTATAAGAGGATTCAAAAATATTACAATGATAGTGTTACGCCACTCATTTTGTACACCAAGTACATACCAAGAGGATTAACTCAGGTTGTATCATGCCAAACTTCCATTCTTTGCCTTAGATAAGTAGTGGTTTTAGGTGCACTGAGTACCATTCTTTATCTGTTGCTTGTTTTTCATGTCATTTCTGTCTTAGGCATGATAGTTCATTTAATAACCTCATAATGTTCTTAATAAGTATGTAGTCTCCTCTCCATCCCCAGCGATTACAGAGTACCTGCTGCAAATTTCACTTACAATACCTCTTGTGTGTACTTTGTATATTCCCATTTGTGTGTAGCTTTTCCATTTACCTGATTCTAAGTATTTTCTCTCCACAGAACCTCTATTTTAATTATTTCTTACATTTATTTTGCCAAAAAACTCTGATTCTCAAATCTCAGCTTGTGCTTCAGTAATATTTAAGCAATTTAACTCTTAATGTTAAAGGATTTATTTTAAATGTGCATATTTGTGGTTAAGCAGCTCATGTTTTGGAAAATATAGCAATTCCCCCAGAATGGCATTTTTCTTATAGAGTATAAAATACTTTGATCTTCTGTGCTAACTAAAAGCCTTAAGACAGGGTCTGAAATGTTCAGGAGTCAGTGTGGGACCTCTCTTCCACATCCCTTGGTTTCCACTTGTAATGAAAATATGATTTTCTATAGGTCCCTATTCTAGTCCATAATTTATGTCTTTTGACTTTGTTTTTTTTTTAAATAAAGTTTTCTCCATACAGTCATGAAAGAATTTTGCCATTTCTTGGGAAACACCAGTTGTCTCCTTTAACTATGTATCACCCTGGGATGAAGAGAAAGGTATTCAGGCTTGTGCCATTTTGTAATTTTCTGGATTGCTGCAGGTTGTATGAGATGTCTTCTCTGCTGTGCCTCATTCCTTATTGCAATATGCATATTTTTTTCAACAAGAAGGCAGAATAGGTATGTTAATTTTTATTGGAAGTGTATATGCAACTAGAAAAGGGGATCTCGATAAAAATTAAAATGTAGGCAATTAAGTTCTGCCCACTGTGGTGTTTAAAAGTGTATCTTGGCCTGTACTGAAATGCTGAAGAACAGTTTCTCTTTTATATGACTGTTATGTAAACTTAATACATTTGAGAAATGTCGTATGGGTTTTCAGTTTGCTAAGGGTTACAATTACCTGTAAGAAATTGTGGAACATTTGTAAGTCTTAATTGTTGCACTTCCGTTTTGTTCAGCTGCATGGCTTCCATGGCATGGCTCTCTTGGTTTCCACACATCCCCCCCCAACTTCTTAGCCTTTAATAAAGTGAAACTGAATTTTATTTGACTGAAATGTGATTATTACTTGTTTTCTTTATATACTGCTTTAATTAACAGATAATACTATTACTCAGAATTTTGTAGGTCAAGTCAAATCCTGTCTCTGAGAACACATGGTCAAGCTTCTCTTGCAGTCATCTCAGAAAAACAGAATCACAGACTTTAGAATTTGCCTTTGGTTTATTGTAAAGCCAAGTTTTTGGTAACTGGATTAGCATTTATAAGCTCCTTTTAAAATTGTTTTTTTGGGGATGTGGGGTTCTTTTTGGCTGTTGTTTTTTTGTTGTTTTTTTCTTCTGTTGCTATATTGAAAAAGACATAATGATGTTGCCAGATGACAGAATCATGGAATGGTTTGGGTTGAAAGGGACCTTTCAGATGACCTAGTTCCAATCCCCCTGCTGTGGGCAGGGGCACTTTCCACTAGACCAGATTGCTCAGAGCCCCATTTAAACTGGCCTTGAACACCTCCAGGGATGGGGCATCCACAGCTTCTCTGCACAACCTGTTGCAGTGATTCACCATCCTCAAAGGAAAGAATTTCTTCCTAATAGCTTAATCTAAACCTTCTCTCTTAGTCTGAAGCCATTCTCCCTTGTCCTGTCATTACATGCTTTTGTCAAAAGTTCCTCTCCAGCTTTCTTGTAGGCCCTCTTCAGGTACAGGAGGCTGCTTTGTCATCTCCCCAGAATTTTCCCTTCCCAGGCTTAACCTCCTGAACTCTGTCTTCATAAAAGAGCTGCTCCAGCCCTCAGACCATCATCCTGGCCTTCCTCTGGACCCTCTCCAACAGGTCCATGTCTTCTATTGAGAGCCACAGAACTGGCACAGCACTCCAGGTGCAGTCTTGTGAAACTGGAATAGAGGGGCAGAATCCCCTCCCTCTCTCTGCTGGCCACACCGCTTTGGATGCAGCCCAGGATACATTTGGATTTCTGGCTGCAAGTGCACATGGCTGGGTCATGTCCAGCTTCTCATCCACCAGTACCTCCAAATCCTACTCAGGGGTGCTCTCAATGTATTCTCTACCCAGCCTGTATTTGTGCTTAGAATAACCCAATTCTTATGAAATCCTCTTTTTATTTTTTTTTTTCTTCTCATAAAGATTCTATATTTATGCCATTAGCTATTTGTTATCTTTAGCTTTTTACAAAATTATTCTTACCTGTTCACTTCGGAATTTTCTGCCCAGTATATACTATGAATATATGTATATACATATATGTATATAGGTATATGCAAGTACATCTATGTATCACCTAGGAGCTGAAGCTTTGTCTAAATTGTGCAACTATGATCTTGGTCACAATTTTTGCTTTTGTGACTGCAAGAATCTACAGTTCACTGACCACACACATGAGATTTTATAATGAGGATTTGATTGTCTTCATGGCAAATCTGGAACAAGAATTTTAAATATTCTTGTAATACCTCAAGGGAAGAATAAATTTGTTTTAAGTCTGCTCCAACAAGAAGTGAAAGAATGTCTTATGTATTTTTTTTTTTTACTTGTCATGGTACATCAAAGGCTGAAACAAATGTGACTGCCAGAACAGGCATGATGAGGTAGGACTCTAATTGGCAAAAAGGGGAGAAAATGGAATTCCCTTTTTGCTATATGTCTCCAAGTGTTTTTTTCTCTTTGTGCATGTTCACTGCTTATTGCATCAAGCAGATTGAGAACTACGTGCAGAGGTTTGTCTTGGTAAGAGCCTTCATGTATGCTTTGGTTGTTGGTTGTGAAGTGTGACAATGAAGCAATCTTGTGCTGATGAGTCCTGCAATGGTAACAGTCTTACCATCTGCAAAACTACTCCAGGAAAGCCAGGCTCCCACATTCATGGTTCCAGTCTCCTACTCACATAAACAGCAAACCTTGGCTCCTAGAGGAAACCTCTAAGAGTTTAAACATATGTTTCTGAAAGTTCCCAGGGGGCTCAAAACTGGATCAAACAGTCCAAGCATTTGGGCATTTCATATGCTTTCTTCTAATAAAGCTAGGAAAGTATTTCTGTTGATGTATTTCCATGTGCTGGAATTTTTCAAGTAAAACTCCATTATCTATAGATCTTATGACAAGAAATGCTTTGGAATTATTCTCTCTGCAACATTGGTTAATTTAGGACAGTAGGTTTGAGGACTTAGCATGACAGCAGTACTTCTAAAGGAGGGTACAGATGACATGTTGATAACATGGACAATATTCACACAGATGGGCTGTTGTATTCTGTGCCTTCTGCCACCCCCTCTTGGCTGCCTCTCATTCAGGAAGTGGCTCTGTAGCCTGTACCTCATCTCAGGGTGTTCTTCACTGTTCCATCAGTGTAGAGAACTGCCATTCACTAGTATGGATGCAGTGTTATAGGTCAGTGTCTTTCACTTCCTTAAAAACATAAAAGCATTGTTGAGAAGGGACTTCTCCTGCTTTTTCCAACACTAAAGAAAAAGCAGATGAGTCAAGTGTTACAGACTGTTTTCTTCTGGAAACACTACTTTTTCTGTACTGCTGGAAAAAAGGGATCTGTATTGTTTGATATGTGAAACTGCAAACATCTTTTATGAGCAGGGAAAGGTCAGGGTGTGCTTTTCCCAGGACTGAGCTGTGAGAGCTATCACCTGGCGGAATACACAAAAGCACTACTCAAACTGAAAAGTCAGTAGAAATTTATTTTTTTCTGTGCTGCACAGAAATTGCTATTTTATGCTGATAGTAAAAACTATTGCTGTATTATTTTCTCTTAGAAAAATGGCATTTTCATGTATTTAAGTATAGGAGAATGTCAGCACATCTTTTGAGCTTAATTACTGCTATTAAGAGGCTGTTCTGTTAACATGCTGTGCTTACCAGTGTTGCTGGGTGAGCTGATCAAGTGCCAGTAACCTCTGCGAGTTTTGCATGGTAAGAACAGCTTTGAAAATTGCCCTCACGTCTTTATTATTTTGTCTGAGAATTGTTGACCCAGCGAAGGAGAACTGACTGTGCTATTAGTGGTGTTGACATCTTTAGTGGAGAGGTTTGTAGTTGGGCAGAAAGTGTAGAGGTAGGAAAATGGCTGGAAATCTTCTAAAGAATGCCCTTTACTGCTCTCTAAGCCATGGAAAACTACCCATGAAGCATAATGGCAGGGGAAATGCAAAGTGCAAATAGCAAGTTATGTTAGTGACTTGGAGGAATTTAAGGCCTAGTTTATCACAGATGCCCATGGTTAACATTTCAGTTCCCATGACAGTGAATGCTGGGAACATTTGTTAAATGCCTTGCTCTTTGAGGAAGTATTATTGTAAAGCATTTGTACAAAAAGGTAGTAATATGCAAGATTCACCAATAATTAGTTTTTTGTAATTATTATTTTAACATCCAAGGACTTGGTCTATCAAGGCTACAGAGAGCTACTTCTATAAAGGGTAATAGACTTACCCAGGTCTTTCAACTACATTGCTCAGAACAAAAGTGTAAAAATTTCTAGCACCTTAAAAAACCCTAACTTGTTATTTTTAAGGCATTACTGTTTCAAATTTTATAAGATACGATTGTAAATAATAAATTTAAAAAAAACTTAAGAAAATACCAGCTGGACAGCAATGTAGCTATGTACATTCTTCTAAAGACATCTGATTCTTACAGCTGTCAACAAATAACTCAGACAAAACTGAGATGGGAAATATGAATACAATATTTTAAATGTACTTAGAAAGTAAACGTTAATTCTTTAAAATTCTTTTAATCCATCTTTCTTCAGTAAATATAAATCCCCCTTCCATTTTGGTAAATGGTATTTAAAAATATGCCTTTTTTTAATCAACACTGTGGCTTGTTATGAGCAAGCCACACTTTGTGGCTGCAACCATGTTTTTTCTTTAAAACAGGTCAAACTTCCTCAAGTTTAATGGCCTTGACAACAGGAAAGGCAGAATGAGTATTTTCTGTCTGTGGCATGAGTGAAGTGGGAAAGATTATCTTCTTATCTGGATTCTGATCCTGATACAGCTCCAAAATTAAGTCTCTGACAGCTTTGACATCTTGTTTAAGTCATAGTCCAAAGCACAATTTGTGGTTTTGAATAGTTAAAAGCTATGTGTTAAGGAAGAAAAATGTGGACAGTATCAAAACAGGCTAATTTTGTATTGAAATGTCAAATCACCATAAAGGCACAGTCCCTTGTTAGCCCTTTCTCATTCATATGTTGGTGGAATAAAGCTGTTTCTAAAATGTGTGGAGTATGCTTTTTTTCAATGGTAAACTTTACAGGTCAAAGTAATTTTTTCCAAAAGCCTACTGAAATTATCTAGCATATGTTAATATGCTACACTGTCATAGTTTGTCAAAGGCCATGAGAGAAATTACGTTTTCTAAAACACACAGAGTAAATAGGATTCTCTTTGGCCAAGAAGGGAACACATGTTTTCTCTATAGCAAATAAATTAATATAACAATTTTAATTTCTGATTGTAGGATTCATCGTAGAATCATAGAATCATTTAGGTTGGGAAAGACCTCCAAGATTATTCAATCCAACCTTTGACTGATATCACCTTGTCAACTAGAGCATGCCACATCCAGTTGTTTCTTGGAACACCTTCAGGGATGGTGACTCCACCCACCACCTCCCTGGGCAGCCTGTTCCTGAAGCTCCCCTGGTGTAGGCTGAGGCTTGATATGTCTTGCAGAGTATAATCCTGTATTAAGTAATACAATATATGTTTTTAGTGATGTAAAGCATCAGTAACATTTGTTGAGGGAAGTTATTCAGGCTGCTTTTATAACTTCGACTTTTTCTCTCAAGTCCACTGAACATAATTTTTCTTTTAATTATTTCTATTATATGGCAGGAAAAATAGAAGCATCTACTGTTGTGACTCTTAGCTTTTTTTGTTTCCCTTCCTCCTTGTCTCAGTGTCTTCAGCTTGTTTCCCTAACTTTATCTAACTGGAAGTTGTAAACATACTTCAGGGCTTTAGCATGTCTACTAGGGCCTTCTCCTCCAAACAGCTACAGGCACGAGATAGAAACTGTTAGCTCTGAATGGAATTAAACTGCATTCCAATAGGAGCACTCAGGTTACTACAAATACCTTGCCCCTGCACCAGCTCTCTCCCCCATCCAAGACTTAATTAAACTAATAGTTCAGCATACACAGTAATTAGGCTGCTTGAGTTGGAAAGCTTTTTTCATGTAATGTAAATTTTCTAAAGCAATGTTTTGAAACACCATTCAAGTTAACATGTTAACTTTGGAGACTGAAAGGAATGGAAACATGCCTACAATGCTCACTGAATGCAAAAGCTTAAAGGACCATAGAAGGAAAGCTGCAGCAACTACTTTCACAGTTGTATACTGAATTATTTGGCAGGTCATCTTGCCTAAATAGAATATTTTCTAAATAAAAAGGACACTCAGTAATTCCTGTAGTTGGCCCTAGGACTCCAAGAATATCTTGATGAACTGGCAAAATGAGGGCATAACAATATGACCGAGGTCAGGGAGATAACTGAAAAGTTGATACAACAGAAACAAGATGAAGGCGCTATCATAAATTAATCACACAGACTCAAACACAAACTACTAATCAGTAATCACTAAAGTGTTCCCACAGAAGCAGCTGAACAGAAAATCAGTTGTGCATGGCCTTAGCACAGTTGTTGCTGACATAAAACAATCAAACCCTTTAACATTTGTTTGAGTGATCTTTGCTCTTACCCCAAAATAAACACAGGGATTAAGATTTGAAGACCATTATAAATATCAGTCTAATTATAATGTTTACCAAGAGTACTCTATGCCATATCTCTTCATCCATGCTGTTTATATCACATACTGAAGTGAAAGGCTGCAAACAAGAATGCTTCAGACTTAAATATTTTTAATATAAAAGACGATGCATTTAGTTTCTCGTCTGACTATGCCATTATTCTAAACGTTACTCTCCTTAGTTTCACAAGTCTTATGGTTTTAATGGCTAGGTTTAAATTTTAGGATGACATTCCTGTACCTCGATAAAATGTGTTTGTGTGTAAGGAGAGCAAGATTCCTCTCTGCAATCTACCTTCCCACCACTAGACGTCAAACTTAGATCATCCAAAACCCTAACAAGGGTAGAAGTCCTAGGAGGATTAGAACAAAAAAATAGAAGGTATATTCCAAATCCTACACCATGGTTGTAGCACAGACCTTCCTTTATTTAAGCACCAATTTCTCTCTCCCTTTTCCTTTTATGGAAAAGCAAGGACTCCAATGTATTCTTCCCTTGCTGCCCCAGCATCCCTCACATTTGCATTTCAGAATAAAAAATACTTGCAGTGTAGCCACTGGCTCAGAAATGTTTTCTCTTAAGAAAATCCCTCCTCTTCAGTAAAGTAACAAACTGTTGTTGAGATTTCAATTGTAAGTAACAGTAAAAGGAGGATATAATAAATTTCAAAATAAAACTAATTCTTGATTTTGGCTGATTCCTTAGATAATGAGGCTACAGTAGACTGTTAAATGATATCCTTCTTATTCAGTGTAGGATTATTTAAAGAAAATGCAGACAAACATATGACAAGAATGATAATGCTTGGTACAGAGGAGCAGATTGCCTATTTGTAACTGTTCTGAGTTAAATTTTATCATAAATGCATAATCTAAATATTCCTTGCTGAAATGTAACCCTATTATTTCTCAACCCTGGCAGAAATAGAAATGTAATTTTTCTGTTATCAGAATAAAGCTCTCCTCCCCCCCCCCTCCCCC
>VZTH01013868.1:387990-404638 GCA_013397815.1 Aleadryas rufinucha
CCCCCTCCCCCCAATTAAATTATTTGAAAACTTTGGGAGAAACTTATCTTCATTCTTATGTATATGCAAAACATTTCATGTAACTGCACTGTCTGACCTGCCTGCTTGTTGTCAATATACTTTGTGCAGCTGTTTTTCATGATTTTCCCCAAGGGAAATTCAGTTATGTACCAGCTGTGTTGATTCCAGAATTGGGAGGAATGATGGTTCCAGTATGTGTAGAAAGCCTGAAATTAGTTAGTTTAATCACTCCACCTTAAAATTTGCTGTATACCACTGACTATAGACACAGGTACTTCTGCATAGAGACAGGTGTAACTAATAAAATCAGAGGGAAACCTTCTCTTATTTATGAGCCAGCATGTGCCCAGGTGGCCAAGAAGGCGAATGGCATCCTGGCTTGTATCAGAAGTAGTGTGGATGACAGGGCCAGGGAAGGGATTATCCCCTGTACTCTACACTGTGGAGCCCACACCTTGAAGCCTGTGTTCAGTTTTGGGCCCCTCACTCACTATGGGAAGGACATCGAGATGCTGGAGCATGTCCAGAGAAGGGAAGCGGTGCTGGTGAAGGGTCTGGAGCACAAATCGTTTGAGGAGCAGCTGAAGAAGCTGGAGCTGAAGGAAAGGAGGCTCAAGGAATGAATACCTTCAGTATTGCGCTCTACAACCCTTGGAATGGAGGACGTAGTGAAGTGGGGGTTGGCCTCTTCTTCTAAGTAACAAGTGGTAGGACGAGACAAAATGGCCTTAATTTGCACCAGCGGAGATTAAGATTGGCTATAAGGAAAAATCTTTCCACTGAAAGTGTTTTCAGAGCACAGGCTGCCCAGGGAAGTGGTTGACTCACCATTCCTGGAGGTGTTTGAATGCTGGGCAGAAGTGGCACCTTGAGACATGGTTTAGTGGTGGATTTGGTAGTGTTAGTTTAATGGCTGGACTCAATCTTAAGGGTTTTTTCAGAAAAAACCAATTCTATGATGAACTTATTTTAAGTCTTGCTTGTTGCTGTAATTAGGCATGGTAATTACTGTTTAGAGGAGTCTAAGAGATGGTATCCTCTCTGCCTGTTGTAGAATTCTTGAATTCATAGAATCAAAAAAAAAAAGTCTGGTACTTTAAAGGTGTGTTAGTTTCAACACCCCTGCCATGGGCAGAAACACCTTGCACTAGACCAGGTTGCTCTGAGCTCCATCCAGCCTGCCCTTGAAGACTCAGGGATAGGAGTTGTACAAGCTACTCAGCAATTTCCTTCTAATATCTAATCAAAACCTACTTTCTTTCAGTTAAAAGCCATTTCCCCTCTGAGTTCCTGAATCTTCCCAGAATTCCTTGATTGCCTCAACTTGTCTTTCCAGCAGTGTCGCTTTATGCACTTCCAATTCTTTCATCATCTAATCAATTAAATTATTACACTACTGTAAGACAGAATTGCTGTTGGTACACAATGCAGCACATTTCCCCCTTGCTTATTATACTCTTCCCATCAATGAGACTAGGCATCACAAAGGAACCTGTGAGAAATCAAACAGTTTTAAGCCTTGAATGCATTTAATTTTAAGTAAATGACTGCTATTGAATGTTTGAACTTCTTGAAGTTCAGTAATGCCAAGTGTGAGGTCCTGCACTTGGGCCGGGACAATCCCCAACATCAGTATAGACTGGGGGACAAAAACAGAGTGAGAACAGCCCTGAGGAGAAGGCTGCTGGGGATGCTAGTGGATGACAAACTAAGTATGAGCCAGGAATGTGTTCTTGCAGCCCAGGAAGCCAGCTACATCCAACTGACCAGTGTGGCCAACAGGTTGAGAGAGACCTCTTGAGATCCCACCCCAGTGTATTCCATACAGCTCTGGAATCCCCAGTACAAGAAAGACCTGTTGGAGTGAGTCCAGCAGACAGAGAAAGACATTTTGCTTTGGCCTGTAGAGAAAGGACAAGAGGCAATGGTTTTACAATGAAAGTGGGTAGATTTAGTTGGGACATAAGGGAGAAATTTTTGTGTTGAGGGTGGTGAGATACTGGAACAGGTTGCCCAGATATGGATGCCCTATTGCTGGAAGTGTTTAAGGTCATGCTGGATGAGGCTCTGAGTTATCTGGTCTAGTGGAAAGTACCTCTATAGTATGGACTAGAGGATCTTTAAAGGTCTCTCCAAACCAAACCATTCTATCATTGGAAGTCTTGTCTTCTTTAACTGTTGGACTGGTATATATTAATATTTGCTAATACCTTTAGTGATCTGCAAAAAGTTGTTCTAAAATTCATTAATATTGTAATAAATTATTTAGTGAGTGGAATATAACAAATCGGTTACAGTAAATTCAGTTGGCCTACACTTTTCCCAGTACACTGATAGATATCAGCAATACTTTTAAAATTAGATCCAATATAAAAATGAAATAAGCTTTCTTCTCAAACTCTTATTGAGGTCACAAATGGTAGTGCTGCATACAGATCTGGTTTGGATCTGGAGTGAATTCCTGCGTCTGTGGAGGACCAGGCATAACCATGTTGTTTCTCAAACCTTCTGACTGTTGTGACAGGAAAGTTGTGATTAGAAGAGAGTGTCCTGTGGAGGTGAGGCAGTGCTGTGCTGAGCCACCTTATTTTTCTGCCTTGAGACTCCTGCTCAGTCCATCCCCTCTGCCATCAACTCACTTCCTGGAGGAGGGCCCCAAAGGGTTGGCTGTGCATATGTGAACAAAATGGTGTGAAATATCTAGTTTATATAAGAGGTGTGCACCACACAGCCACTCACTCACTTCCCCACCAGTAGGACTGGGGAGAGAATTGGAAGGGTAAAAGGTATAAAACTCTTGGGTTGAGATAAAGACAGTTTAATAGGAAAAGCAAAAGCTGTGCACACAAGCAAAGCAAAACAAAGAATTAATTCACTGCTTCCCATGGGCAGGCAGGTGTTCAGCCATCCCCCTGAGAGCAGGGCCCCATCACATGTTACAGTGGCCTAGGAAAATAAATGCTATTACTCCAGACAGCTTCCCCTTCCTCCTTTTCCCCCCAACTTTATATAGTGAGAATGACGCCATATGGTCTGGAATACCCCTTTGGTCAGTTGGGGCCACTTATCCTGGCTGTGACTCCTCCCAACTTCCTAGCCAGCATGGCAATAAGGAAAGCAGAAAAGGCCCTGGCTCTGTGTAAAACCTGCCCAGCAATAACGAAAACATCTTTTGCATCAGCACTGATTAGAGAGATTAGAGGCTCTGTGTCCTGGCAGTACATTTTCTCCATATTTTCAATCTTACCAGGGGAAAGATGTGCAGAATAATTTTGATTATGAATTACTCTTCCTTCAAGTTTCTGAAGTCACAAAACAGACATCCTTTTGTAGAGAAACTGAAGGGCACTGTCATGCAAATGCACATCACAGCATTTTGACTGGGGTTTACTCTGGCTCCATTCCACGCTAAAACTTTGCACATATCCAAGGGGTATGTGATTGTAGCTGCAAAACCAGCTTTGTCATCAGGGTCTTGTGAAAAGAACTATTTCATAAGCATCTACATCTGCAAACCTCAGTCACCTTATGTGGCCAAGTGCCATGTTACATCAGGATCAATCATCATTTTCACAGTATATAACAAAAGGAGTTTGACACTGACAGCTAGTCTTATGCTGTAATTCAAAGAAAAGTCCTACAATGAAGTGAAAAATTACTTAAAGCACCAAGTGATTATAGTACAAAGCTGTGGATATATCTTCCTCATTCTCAGTAAACAGGCATGTTACTGATAAAAATGCCTTTGGTGTGGATTATAGTGGATAATATGACATGAAAGCAAGATACAAGAATTTTCCTTAAAATGCAGTCCTCAGGATAAATGAGTAATGCACAATACTACAAGACAGACTACAATAATCCAGCCAGGATCTGATGGAAGAGGAGATTAACTTCAAACACACTCTAAAATGTCCTTAGAAGCAGCAGAAAGTCCTTCAAACTGGGCAGAAGGAGAGTTCTGTAGTTTTTTATACTGGGGAATACCAGCATTTTAACCAAGAGGCAGGTGTCACAGTGTTCTGAGTGCCTGTGCTTGTGTGCTTGTGTTCGTGGGTATGTGTGATGATTTACTACTAACAGGAAACATTCATTGTAAGCAGGATCAGTACAATGTCAGCTGTTTCAGCCTGACTATTGCAGTGATTGAAATAAATTGTTTTTCTAGAAAATTGTGTTGGCGTGATAGAAAATATCAGTGTAAAATAGGATTATAACTGGAAATTGATTGTTTGTTTTTGGTCTAGTTTTAAATAATATTGATTATTATGCTTTGATATAATCTATAGCTAAATTGCAGATTTTCTGTACTGCATTCATGGTCAAGACAAATATTAATTGTAACTGAACTGAAAATCTCTAAACCATTGGAAATTTAAGTAAATGCTCAAGCATTTACACAGCTCCTGCAGTATATAAGAACCAGTTCTGCTAACCACAACTTTCTGGTTTTTTTACATTGTTGTATCTCTCCCATTGGAGGGTTTTTGAGGATTATTGCAAGTAGGTGGACTTTGAATCTCTTCAAGCTAGCTCTTCTGGCTCTTTACGCTAGTCTGATAAAATGCTTAAATGTCCTTTTTCCCCCCTCTTGTTAAATACTCTAAAGGTTAACTGAATGAGACAAGATGTCCCACGAGGCTCACAGGGTTTTTGCTATTTTGCTGTAGATTCTCAAAACTAAGAAGTCTAGAAAAGGGTTATTAAATCTTGTCAACACTTAGTAATAATATAAGTTTACATTTTAACAAATATCTTTTGGCATTTCCAACTGTGTATCATGAAAGGAGTTAAAATATCCTGAAAACTTCCATCAAGATTGGAATTTTATAGAAGTCTCACCACTTAGAAGTTAGCCCAAGAAACATTATGGAAATATGCAATATTATAAATACATGAGCAGTAGCTGCTCTACAGAAAGAACAGAAAGGGCTCAAAGAAAATCTATAATCATTAGAGAGCAAACCAAAGAACAGAGAGGGAAAATACAAAACAGCACAAGCACATGTTACTGTTACTTCTTGGCAGAAAATTTTGTTAATGAAATACAAGCAACAAATGAGTTCCAGAATTCACTCTTAATTGAAATACGTGTAACATAACATATTCTCTGTAAACACAGTATAAGCAGGAACAGCAAAAGTTACGTGCTATATAATTTTTACATTTGAAATATCCATGCCAAAGTTGCCTTACTTCAGGCTGATTTTTTTTTTTTGTAAGTAGACCTCTACTTTTCCATTACATGGTGCAGGTAGAGAAAAGAATAGAGATGACAAAATAAGGTTAAATAGCTTTGAATACACAGAAATAGGAGAATATACTTGTCCCATTAAAAATAAAAAACACATTATAAACCAAACAAAACCAAAACCCCCAGAACCTATGGTCCTGGAAAGAAAACTGATCAACTAATAAAGACAGTGGCAAAATCATTTGGCAAATAAACTCAAAGCCTCTATCTAACTTCAACTGACTACTACAAATCTATTAGTCTCTTTAAAACATGTTACATTACTCTCCAATGGGAATCAAATTTAATTCTGCAATAAAAGGGCCACTGATAATGAATAACAGGCAACATTGCAAGGTCCAATTGTTAATCTGTTTTCATCAAAAAGTGGTACAAAAAACCCCCCAAAATAATCAGAAGGGGTCTTGAGTATTCCTTTTTCACTTCAATCAGTAATACCACTGGGTAAAAGCAGCTTTCTCCTCTTTTGTCAAAGTGACAAGAAAGCTTAAATGCCAGGTGAATGAGTATAATATTAAATACAACTTGTAGTAAGAATAAATCTTTGCCAGGCCACAGACGGATAACACTGCGAGTGAAAAATAATTTTTTGGAAGATATTTGAATAAATTTTATCTCCAGCTGTTACATGTAAGGCTATTATTTCAGTAAAGCTTCTCCTTTGGAGAGTTGAATCTCCATGCTCAAAAATAAATTGTACCTGCTTTAATACTTTGCACCTCTGTCCTATTTCTTAAGAAACTAAATATTAAATAGAACCCGAAACAGCTCTATGTGATACATTATGAAACTTTTTGTACTTATAAGGCCTGAGTATATATACATATTTATTTTGTCACCTCCTTTTCAGAGCAGGTTATTTATTTTTTAAAAAAGCTTTCTGAAAAGAACAATCTATTTTGCAGCAGTAACTACTGGATATGTTCCCTAAATGCTCAGTGTTATAGAAAGGAAGTACTAATTTTAAAAGTACTGTGAGACCTAATAAAGCTCCTATTTTTATAAGCATTTGTATTTTACTGTCTTTGCACTTCACCTTCATTCCTCAGGTCTTTCCTTGTTTGGCTGGGCAAGACAAACTACAATATACCCCAATAAAAGTCATACTTGGAAGCTAAAGCATGTTCTTCACTGTACAGGCTGGATCGATTGGCTGAGGCCAATTGTATGAAGGTTGACAAGGTGAAGTTCTGGATCCTGCCCATGGGTCACAACAACCCCAAAGAGTTCTAAGGCTGGAGGCAGAGTGGCTGGAAAGCTTTCCAGAGGAAAAGGTCCTGGGAGTGCTGGTTGACAGCAGCTGAACATGAGCGTCCAGGTCACCAAGAAGGCCAGTGGCATCCTGGCTTGTATCAGCAATAGTGTGGCCAGCAGGACCAGGGAAGGGATTCTCCCCTTGTACTCGGCACTGGCAAGGCCACACCTCAAATCCTGTGTTCAGTGTTGGGCCCCTCACTGCAGGACAGACACTGAGGGGCTGGAGACCCTACAGAGAAGGGCAACAAGGCTGGGGAAGAGTCTGAAACACAAGTCCTGTAAGGAGCAGCTGAAGGATGTGGGGCCGTTTAGCCTGGAGAAAAAGAGGCTCAGGAGAGACCTTATTGCTCTCTACTTAAATGGAGGGTGTAACGAGGCAGCACAGCATCAGCCACGTCTCTCAACATTTTGTCCCATCAGCAGGCTGGGGATGGAAAAGGCCCTGGGAGGGAACACAGCTAGGCCAGCTGACCCAAACTGACCAAAGAGACACTCCACACCATGTGATGTCACTCAGATATAAAACTAAGGGAAGGAGGAGGAAGGAGGGGATTTGTTATTTACAGTGTTTACCATCTGGAACAGTCTCTACTCATGCTGGAGCCCTGCCCTCCAGGAGGTGGCCAGACACTACTTGCTGACGGAAAGTAGGGAATAATTTTTTCCCCTTTGCTTGTAATCACACAAACTTTCGGTTTTGTTTTAGCAAACTGCCTTATCTCAACCTACAAGTTGTTTTCCATCTGATTTTCCCTCCCCTGTCCAGCTGAGAAGGGGAAGTGATAGGTCAGCTTGGTAAGTGCCTGGTATCCAGCCAAGGTCACCCCACCTCACATAACTGTCTTGGAGGAAAGATTTTGGCTATCTTAAGACTTAGATTTGAAGGAGAAATTAAGGTGAAATCCTGTGTCCCTATTAGTGTGATGTAAAATGAGAATTGGATTGTTTTGAGAGTGAACCTCTCCATTACAATGTTTGAGTCCAAGTTTAAAATTTTGAACAACTGTGGTACTATAACTTTAAAGGGCAGACTAAATTTGACTACTTTCTGGGTTTATCTGCCGGTTCTTCTTGCACTCTATTCGGCTTCTCCTTCTTTAAAAGGTAGTTTAGTTTTTTGTTGCAGTGCAAAACCATCAGAGAAAACTTTAGATAGAGCAAGAATATTAGTATTTACTATTAATGTTCATTAGTATTTGGAAAGCTGTGAAGCTGCTGATTCAGGGAGAACGAGAAGAAAGGAGGATGAGAACAGTCTTTATAATTGACAGTTAAGATTAATATGTGGGGGGTTAGGGGGATTTTATGTTTGTTTTCTGAATAGCCCCAAATTTCTGTTCTGGCAATCCATAATCTTACTGGTGGACTCCAAACTGTTTACCTGCTATCTTTTTTGATATAAAGTCTGTACTTTAGCCTTTTTTGAGTAGAACTAAATTATACTTCTAGTAAAAAAAAAAATAAAATCTGTTGTAGAGCAATAGAAGATCTCCAGTCTGTAGTCCAAACATCTACATGGAAATTGGATGTTATGCACAACTGGAGGCACAACAGTCATGCTTTGATCCCACTCAGCCTCTTAGGAGACTGTTTCCATGTAGTCAGCACTCATTCTCTAGGTAAGATCCTGTTTGGTTCTTCTCCCAGAGTGGTGCAGGACTGGTGATGTTTGGGTTCTTCTCTTGTTCTCTTTTGATCTGAACAACCTTTTCAAGCTCAGTAATATTTGGCTCAATGGAAGTTTTATCTGACGTGTCCCTTCCTCTGAGGACAGGGCTTCAGTCAACTTCCAGATTCTCCCCTATCCACCCCAGTCATAGAATAACGGAATCATCGAAATAGGAAGGAACCTTGGAGATTGCATATGCTATACCCCTGCTCATAGTAGGGTCACCTGGAGCTGTCTACTCAGGACTGAGTCCACTTGGGTTTTGAATATTCTCCAAAGATGAAGACAACCTCTCTGGAAAGAATGGTTGTATATTAAGTCAATTTCACATTAAATAAAAGGGTTTTTTCTTNCCTCAAATCCTGTGTTCAGTGTTGGGCCCCTCACTGCAGGACAGACACTGAGGGGCTGGAGACCCTACAGAGAAGGGCAACAAGGCTGGGGAAGAGTCTGAAACACAAGTCCTGTAAGGAGCAGCTGAAGGATGTGGGGCCGTTTAGCCTGGAGAAAAAGAGGCTCAGGAGAGACCTTATTGCTCTCTACTTAAATGGAGGGTGTAACGAGGCAGCACAGCATCAGCCACGTCTCTCAACATTTTGTCCCATCAGCAGGCTGGGGATGGAAAAGGCCCTGGGAGGGAACACAGCTAGGCCAGCTGACCCAAACTGACCAAAGAGACACTCCACACCATGTGATGTCACTCAGATATAAAACTAAGGGAAGGAGGAGGAAGGAGGGGATTTGTTATTTACAGTGTTTACCATCTGGAACAGTCTCTACTCATGCTGGAGCCCTGCTTCCCAGGATGAACCTGAACATGGTTAATCACTTGATGATGGCAAATGGAAAATAATTTTTTTTTCACTTCACTTCTGTGCATGTAAACTTTGCTTTTGCTTTAGTAAACTGCCTTATCTCAACTTACAAGTTGTCTCCCATCTGATTTTCTCTCCCTTTTTCAGCTGGGGAATGAATGGTAGAGAGGCCCAGTGGTCACCTGGCATCCAGCCAAGGTCAGCCCACTGCACCAGACTAGTGAGCACTACATGCAATAGTACTGAAACAGCACAAAAAGGATGTTTCCCGTCATTGACCAATGCCAAACACTGGCATTCTTACAGGACATTCTGCTTGAGTTAGGTTAGTTTGTACTCTGCTGCCATGGTGTTTTTGCAATAGTGGAAATGTGGAATAGTGGAAATCAAGTGTAACTCTGACTACTCATAGGTTAATTGTGTTTTAACACTGCTAAATTACTCATATTTTAAAAAAATTATTCCTTCTTCAGTACAAATCTGCTCAGAAGTAAGGAAGTTACCAGATTATCAGAGAAATTGACAAAAGATAAAATCATAGAATATCCTGAATTGGAAGGGACCCAAAAGAATCATTGAAGTCCAGCTCCTGGTCCTGCAGAGGACAGCCCAAAGAGTCACACCATGAGCCTGATGACATTGTCCACACACTCCTGAACTCTGTCAGGCTGCTGCTGTGACCACTTCCCTGGGGACCTGTTCCAGTGCCCAACCACTCGCTGGGTGAAGAAGCACTTTCTAGTAGCCAACCTAAAATCCCCCTGACACAACTTCAGGCCATTCACCAATCACCACAGAGAAGAGATCAGTGCCTGCCCCTCCTCCTCCTCTAACAAGGCAAATGTAGACTGCAATGAGGTCTCCCTTCAGTCTCCTCCAGGGTGGACAGACCAAGTGACCTCCGCCACTCCTCATACGGCTTCCCCTCAAGGTCCTTCACCATCTTTGCAGCCCTTCTTTGGACACTGTCTAATAGTTTAATGTCTTTCTCATATTGTGGCACCCAAAACTGCCCCCAGCACTCGAGGTGAGGCCGCCCCAGTGCAGAGCAGAGTGGGACAATCCCCTCCCTTGCCAGCTGGTGATGCTGTGCCTGATGCACCCCAGGACAGGGTTGGCCCTCCTGGCTGCCAGGGCACTGCTGATTCATGTTCAACATTCCAGTGACCAGGACCCCCAGGTCCCTTTCCATGGCACTGCTCTCCAGCATCTCATTCCTCAGTATGTCCATACATCCAGGGTTGCCCCATCCCAGGTGCCGAATCTGATAGATGTCATTCATCTTTCATATAATGCCACATACTTTTTCAAGAGCATGCAGCTTTTACAAGGAGAGAAAAAGTGTAGGTTTTATTGAAATGTCACAATATACCACACATGCCATTTTACATGTGGGTAATGCATTAATATTTATATTGTGCATAAATATTTGAGAAATTTGCTCTGTAGTCTTTACCCTCACAAACCTCTCTGACATCCTCAGATAGTCTGTTCTCTGATTCCAATTGCGCCCATTCCAGCAATTTTGAGCAGAGATATGTCATGAAGATGTCAACTATTTGAGATGGTTCTATTCAGGAATATTTGTGTCTGTGATGCCAAAATCTATGACTGAATTTGATCATTTATATTAGAGGATGAGAAAAAGAATCAATTTCATATGTCTGTATCTTGTTTGTACTAAAGCTTTTTAAAGAGAACTTTATCTTGTTTTCCTTTAGGATTTTCTGTTTAAGGATAGCTTCCAGAAAATCAAAAGAAGGAAGACATGTTAAGAAGTAAAAACATTCTGATATTCCTTAGTCCTACTTTTGTTCTAGTTAGACTGGCCCTAGCAAATTTCGGCAGCAATACAGATTTCAATCAGTGCAGTGTAGGAATAACCATATATAGTAAATAATGCAGTAACATACCATTGTTAAGTCAACTGGCATGAAAAATTAACAGGATTACTTTTCTATCTTTGTTTTCTAGCAGTGCTTAAAAAAATTAATTAAACTGATTTTTCATCCCCTTAAAATATATTAATATATATCCATAACAGAAATTGTCTCTTTTCCTGAATAAATTATTCTGATTATCTAACCCTGGAATGTAGACTAGTTTAAGTTACAGAATTTAATCCCACTAATCCTGTACATAGCTTCTGTTTTCCTCACAGTGTATCACAAGAAAATGCAATGAAGTTTAATGAAGATGTGAATTAATGTCTATATTTTTTCAAATATTAAATCAGAGGAATAGCTCTAGGCACAGAAAACTAACAAAATATGCCTCTTCTGTTTAATACTTTCTTGTCACTTCCTTTCCCTTCACCAATACACTTGCAGTAATTTTATCACAAAACCAGCCAGAACTTAATTACCTTTGACATTTTTTCTCCTCTGTAACTTGGGCTGACACATGTCAATGGATTTAAAACCTACAAGGGGTGAAGAATGACAGTCATACACAGTGTGATCACAGAATGCTTCTTGCTTAAGAAGCCAGACTTAATACTTATTAAATTTATTCCAGCCTTATATAACAATAGAAAAGCCTTATTAATTAGCCACAGTAAATTAAAGAAATATTCTATGAAGAAAAGAAAATATATTTCCAAGTGAAAATATTCACTAAATATGTGTTTGAATCAGGAAGAAATTTACTGGGGTGCTTTTGATTCGGTTGCCTTGAACACGTATCCCACCACTGACTGTAACAGAATTCTTTCAGATTCACAGTGAATCAGGAAAAACGTGACTAGCTCTCTGGAGGTACAATACGTGTAGATTCCTGAGAGGAAGGAAACAAATTCAGGGAGAGAAAAAAAGTTCTGATTAGATAACATTTATATTAAATTGAAACAAAACACAAAAATGCAGCTGGCTAAGAATAGGAAATTCATCCATGCTTTGATTTCCTTCCTTGAAAGTAACAAGGTTCACAGATCCAAAAGCCTGCATCTCTGTTCTGTAGAGCCCTGTGTGTGGAGCAAACTTTTCAAGTGGGAGAAGACAGAGGACTCTGGCTGATACACACTACTTGGAGACTTCCTAGGCTAAGGAAGAGATTCAGTTAGTAAATTCAGAATCAGGAAAGGAAAATAAATCAAAATGCAAGCATTAAGATGAAAAAAAAAAATTATCTTCTGGCAAGGCAACAAATTCAACTATTAGTCAGGAAAAAAAATTTTGGACAGAACTTGTATAAAATTTCCTACTTCTGGGGTGCACAGATTTAAAACAGTGGAAACTAGCTGGTGTAGAACAAAAGGGACATTAAAAGACTTTCAAATATATGATTATTACATAAGTAAGAGCTACTGAAGTCACAAAAAGGTTCTCTAACCAGCTGAAGCCATGCATACATACATAAACACACACATACATGCACAAAGGAAAAAATTAGAACAGGACAAGACTGTGGATATTGTGGATGTCTGACTTCTACAGTTTGGTGCAAGTTCACTAGATTTCCTCTTTTCTGTTAAAACCACAGACCTTCCACCTATTAATATATTAAATTTCTGCAGGAGTAAACACTGATACTGCAAGATTAATTTCCTCTCTATTATTTCTGTAGTTCTACCAGCAAATATCTCAACCTCTTGAAAACAGAAAACTCTTCAGCTGTATAGAAAGAGAATGCATTGTGCAAAGGAAGTTATGCAGTCAATAATTGCAAATAACTGCTTCACATACTTACTCCAAAATTTCAGGAATTGATTCCTGCTTTCTATCTCCAGCTTCTTAAATTACTGTATGGAGGTTCTGCATTGCAAGCATCTGGAGACAACATTCAAATGACTTGGACTTTATGATGGAGCCAGGAGCAACTCAAAAGATAAATGTCTTTCTTTCCCAGGACTGTCTCATAAAAAGATAATATACATGGAAAACCAAGAGCTATTAATTATCTCTTCTCAAACAGCTCCAGACAAAGCAGCAGTGTTGTCTCTCTGCCTCTGAAGGACTAAGAGTGCCAGTAAAAGAATCCCTTCTGTCTCGGTTTCGGAGACAAAATTCTAGGAGGAAATGCTCCAGAACGAGCACCTCCTTCAAAGGGAAAGGGCCTCCCCCCTCTCCCCTGCCAATGAAACAAATGGATAACAGCAGGTGTGATAAAGTGGGAAAACCAACAAACAAACAAACAAACTGTTTATTAGTACAAAATAAAATAGGGCAGAACAGGGGAAAACAAAACAAAACAAAACAAAATCCTCCAAAATACAAGAAATGCCCGGAGAGGAAAAGAAAAAAAAAAAACCCCACACGGGCTGGCAACCGGTCCCCCCCCCCCAGTCTCGGGGAAGGGGAAGGTGAAAAGGAAGGAGAATCCACGCGGTGGCCTGGAGCAGGGCAGATGGAGGAAAAAACCTGTTGATCTCCGGCGCTGGTTCTCCTCCTCACACCAGGCGAAACTGGCAGACCTCTGCGTCTCTTTGCTCAATGGCTTGGCCCTCCCTGGGGTTCGGACCAGCAGGGCCACCCCGCGGGCTCGCCGGGGCCACCCCGCGGACTCCCTGGACTGGAGAGAAGGAGAGAAAGGCAGGGAGGCCGGGGGAAGGGAAAGGGAAATAAAACCAACAAAACCTTTTTCCCAGCTAGTGGGACCAAAACCAAAAAAAGAACCACCAAGAAGCGGGGCAGCGCCCCCGGTACTCCCTCTCCCGAGCCCGGCCGAGACCGTTGGAGCCCGGAGCCGTTGGAGCCCCATCCGTTGAACCGACCCGAACCCGGGTCCCGCGGCTCCGGCCCCGCCCCCTGGGTCCATCTTAAAGATACAGTATCTGTGGGCATTAAACAGATGGTTGAGGAATAAAGAAGCCTGGTAACATCACCCCAGGACACCTTCTTGAAAACTAATTTATTGCCTGGAAGGAGATTGTCTCAATTGGTCTCTATACAGAGTTTCCCATCCCCGGTGATCTTTACTTCCATCTTCATTACTTCCTACAAAAGAAATCCTGACACAAGAAAATACATGACATCACTCACCATCAGCAGGCACATGGCATAAAAACACATACTGTCTCATTTTTAAGACACATATGAACGTCAGACTTGAAATTAACAAGAAATACCCCCTGTCCTTACAGACTCCATGTTAAGAGCATCTGGAGAAAATTAAATTTCTGGCCACCTTAAGTTTTTGCAACATATCACAGGAAAAGAAAGAGGCAAATGTAGTACAGTTCCACTGATTCCTTTCAGGACATAATGCTGCATCTTCATAATCAACCAGTACTTTAAAATAACATTTACCCAACTGTCCCGGTTTGGGCCAATCTCAAGGAAAGATGTCCAGAAGGACGTCTCCTCAAAGCAAAGCAGGGCACTGCCGCCCCTCNCAACACTTTCTACAATGTTTTCGGTGTTCTTTTTAGGATAGAGATGGACATTCCAAAGGTATTTGACAGGTCACACCATCCCTCAAGAATTCACTCTCTTGTAGCCTTACTACTGTACTTACAGGGTACAAACTAATTGCAGAACAGGTTTTGGATTATGGACATTATCTTTGAATGTGCTCCATTAAGACATATTACAGCTTCATCAAGCAGAACTGAATATGATTACCTGCAATCTGTTCCAGCACATGGTCACTTGCACAGTAAAGAATCATTCAGATTCAGATCCTCACATTCAGATGGGACCTCCTGTGCATCAGTTTCTGCCTGTTGCTTCTCTTCCTATTGCTTGGCATCACTGAGAAAAGCCTGACTGCATAAGCCAAGGCAGTCGGTTTGGTTAAGCAAGATTTCCCTTTGGTGAATCCATGCTGATTACTCCTTGTCACCTTCAAATATTGTCCAAATGCTCAAATGACAGCCTTTGAAGCAAGCCAGAATGAGCTGTTCCTTCGCTCTTCCAGGGACTGAGGTGAGGCTGCCTGTCCTGTAATTTCCTGGGTACCCATTATCAGGCTTTTTTGAAGACTGGGGTGACATTTGCTTTCTTCCAGTACTCAGGAACCTCTCCTGACTGTCATGACCCTTCAAAAATGATGGAGAGTGACCAAGCAATGACATCCTCTAGTTTCCTCAGTGACTGTAACTGTATCTCATCAGGGCCCAGGGCCTTGTGGATGTTAAGTTTGACTAAATGGTCCCTAAACCAATTCTCTTCTACCAAGGGGAAACCTTCTCTTCTCCAGAACTTTTCCCTGCTCTCTTCAGTCAGGGATTCCTGTGGACTGACCAGTGAAGACTGATGCAAAGAAGGCATTCAGTAACTCAGCCTTCTCAGCAACCTCTGTTGCAAGTGTCCGTATTCCATTCAGTAGAAGGCCCAGACACCATGTATTAAATACTCCTGTTAATTCAGTATACAAAGATAAGTGAAAATACATCTTCAAGAACATTTAGACCTCAAGTGAAAATAATTGGAATATATGCTAGCTGATTCTCCAAAATGTACCTTAGTTTATGAGATTATCTTTAGCATTTCACACTTGAGTGTTAACAGTTATACTGCACTCTTGTACTAGATTGATTCTTCCAAACTTTTCCCATCTTCTTTTCTAATAGAAATCTACCATCACTCTGAAGTAATTCACGACTTGAATTTCTAAAATGATGTGAGCACAGGAAGTACCAGATATCTAACAATACCTAACAATCTGTTTTGCCATGTTTCCAGTCCATATCTGTAAACATTAGTTTAGTTGCCATTGCGAACTCCAAGTTTTTGATGTTTCCCCATCAATAAGGACTGGATTTAAGGATAATGTCCTTAAAATGGATGCTTTCCCACCGAGCCAAGCTACTCAGCTGCCTAATTTCCTTGCTAAGTGAATTTCTTGGATGTTATCTTATGTAGTATTGTAAGGGTATATCATGTCGTACAGCAAGTGACTGCTGCCAAATATAACATTAGCCTGCCCTGAGAGACTACATTGTAAAGGCACTTCAGACGCCTCACAGCACAGCCCAAGTAAACATGGCTTCAGACATATACAAGTCAGAAATACTTTCTCCATTCCCCTTCAACCTATGTAGGGCACCAGATGTGCTATTTGTTTCAGTACCCAGAAGAGAAGAAAGTGAAGATGAATGCAAAACACAAATGTCACTATTATTTTTCCATATTCAAAAATATCTCTGTATTCTCAAACAGGGATATGGAGAATCCTGTGCTAGACATCTATTAGAACATCTTCTCTCCTCAAGCTCTGAAGATTTTACATTATCAGCTTCTGTTCAATTCACTAATTTATCAGTTTAAGTACTGAATAGACCCAAATAATTTTACTTAAGAAGTTAATTTCACATTTTCATGAAAGCCATTTCCTTATTTCCTCTTCATTATTCTGAGCTTTTTAAAATCCACAGACACTAAAGCCTTCTCCCTCATGTGTTGAAATATGGGGAAGCAGAGCACTCTGCATTTTGGTTTTAACTACTAAAAGACAAAAGGAAGGAAATGAGATACACTGTCATTGCCTTGTTAAGTAGTGACAACCTCAACCAAATCATAGAATCACAGAATCATAGAACCATGCGATACCCTGTGTTGGAAGGCACCTTAAAGATGACCTAGTTCCAGCTTCCCTGTCATGGACAGGGACAGCTTCCACTAGACCAGGTTGCTCAGACCTCGCTATCCAGGGATCCCCTGGCTATGGGGATCCAGCCTGGCCTTGAACACT
>VZTH01013869.1:0-20504 GCA_013397815.1 Aleadryas rufinucha
TTCTTGGCTCTCTTAAAGGGCCAGTGTCCCCTACAAGCGAGATTTAAAGGGCCAGTGTCTCCTAAAAGTAGCTCTTAAAGGGCCAGTGTCGCCTAAAAGGGGGTCTTAAAAGGCCAGCGTTCCCTCCCGGGTGTTTTAAAGGGCCAGCACCCTGTCCCAGAGCTCTTAAAAGGCCAGCGTCCCCTAAAAGCGGGTCTTAAAGGGCCAGCGACACCCCCTGCCCCATATCCCCCCGTACCTCTCTGGGACCGCATCCCGCGGGGTCCAGGGGCAAATGGGGCCGGAGCGGGCGCGGGGACCGTTTTGGGGGGACTTGGGGGAGGAAGCCCCGCCCCGGAGGGAAACGCCACCAAAACGCCAGCGGTGTCACTATTGCGGCGGGTGACACGGGGACGGGAGGAGGAGCTTCGGAGGGGCCCATTGGACCCAATGGATGGGTGAAGGTGGCGGGGTCACCCAGGGGCCAGGATCCTCTGGGGAGGTGTCGGGAGGGGCCACAGGTCCTGGGTTGTTCCCTTATGACGTCATCAGCACCGATTTGGGGCGACAATCCAGGGTCCCTCCCACCTCCCATCATATTTTGTGGGGTTTTGCCCCATTTGGGGGTCTCTCTTCCCCATTCTAGGTGGGGCTCTGTCTCCCCAGCCCCAGAAGATCATGAGACCCACGAAGACCGTGAAGACTCTGGAGACCCCAGGGCTGGTGCCTTTATTGGGGGAGGGATGATACACCGGCCTGTCCCCCCACCCGCAATTTGCAGGGTGTCAGTGCTCCCCTCCATACCCCCACTTGGCAGGAGGGTGTCTTATCCATTTGGGGGGATCTCTGCCCTATTTGAGGGAGGTTTCTGACCCACTTGTGGGTGGGACCCATTTAGGATGGGGGGGCTCCACCCGATTTTGGTGGGAGTCTCTGACACATGGGATCCCCAACTCCAGGAAACCATGAGACCCACTGAGACCATGAAGACCCCTGAGGCCACCAAGGCTGGTGGTTTTATTTCGGGGGCTGATACACACTGGGGGGGGTTCCCTCCAGTATCCTGATGGGGGACGGGGGGGCGTGTCACAAGTGTACTTTCTACTACATAGACTGCTGAACCTCGACCGGTCCTGAAGTCTTACTCAGACAGGTAGCTCCACTTCTCTAAATGCCAGAACATACCTGCCCAAAGAGCTGAAACAGCTTAGGAGCTGCCAGCAACTGAAGGAACAGCAAAGCAGCCTGATGTGAGGCTGCAGTTTCTATACCCCAGGCCCTTTGCCTCAGTGGCTGCACCTTTTGCTGCCCCAGCCCATCCCCTCCTGCAGCCTATTTTAATCCTTGGCTCAGCCACTTTCACACCTCATGAATACAACTTAGGTGCCACAGCTCACAGGTGAAGCCCATCTCCCTTCCCCTGGCCCTAACCACAGACACTGACCCTGAGCCCAGCAGATGGATACAGAATAGGAAGGAAAGAAGAAAAAAAAAAGAGAAGGAGCCTAATAAAGTAGACATGGAAAGAAACTTGAAAATGCAAAGAGGAGCAAGGTCAGGAAAGAACTAAAAACAGGCACAGAAAGCTACAGTACCAGTGTATATATTTAAATAAAATTTTAAAGCCGAGGGATTAACAGAGGAAAATAGACAGCAAGCTAGATAAAAGTATATAGAAAATACAAATATTTAAAGCTAAGGAACTAAGAGAGGAATGAATTAAAAAATATCAACAGTGAACTAAGATAAAGACAGACAGAAACTGTAAAAAAAACCCCTTAAACTTTCTGATACAGGCAAGGGCATCTTTAGAAATTTTGCTTGTGAAAGTGAAAACATAAACGTGCACCTACTGATTTGCATATGTATCTTAGCAATAAAAAGTGAATCTATAAGGCACCTACTGATTTGCATGTGTATCTTAGCAATCAAAAGTCAATCTATAAGGCAGCACAGAAAATAGACTAATGTGAAGAATATGTACTTCAGTCTTTATATGGTAACCTCTGGTCTGCCTTCAAACACAGTACTGCTGAATTTGGTGGTCCTAAAGACAACATTGAGTAGTACAGTTGTTCAAATTTCTCATTATTGCAGTTTATCATTTGTGGTCCTCCTTCACTACTGAAAGAAAACTACGGGAGTGAGTTCATGTTACCCTGAAAACCTGTAGGACACATCACTGATGTTTGTGCCTCTACTTGTCTAGCTGTCCATTGTGGGTCAGACAGATAGAGTAGAAAACAAAAATCAATTGTACACATAAAGTGCATATTATTGATGTACAGAAATGAAAAGGCCTTGATCTTCAGAGACTGTTTCCATGATTGGAGGATTACTGTGACGTTTGACTCTAAGCTAAGAAAACAGTATAGTCATTAAAATTTAGGGAATGTTTTGCAGTGAATCCACCACTGATAAAAAGCCAGTGAGGTAGCTTCTAGACCTGGAAGAAAAACAAATAGTCTCTCCTTACATCACTAAGTTACTAAACACTGAATGTTGATATAAACAGTTTGTGTAAATAGTCAGAGTTGCAAGATGTCTGAACTAAGGTAAAAAGCAGCATCAGCACTATAAAATTGTTGTTGGCACTTGAATTTATTTTCCCTCATGACTTGTCAAGTTGTCATTTAACTGTAGTACCATTTTAAATGAGATAATGCATCCTGGAACACTGCGTGCAGATTGTTAAATGTTTGTTTTAACATTTAGGTTTTACAGAGCAAGTAAATCTCCAGCCACTGTAGTTCAGTCTCACCAAACACTTAGGGTTTTCAAACAAAGCTTCAGCATCTTTGCATGAGCTGGCAGGGAGTTATGTGTGTCTGTGGACCAGTTCAGCAGACTTAGAGGGTTTTTTATCAATAACAGAAAAATACTTAGAAACCTAATTTAAGTACTCAATAGAAGAGACATACATTTAGAATCCTGCTTTAAGTACTTCATAGAAATGGCTGGCTGTATACTGCTAGCTTGCCAAAATGATTGAGTACTTTCAGGCAAGCTGTCAAGTATGAAATCGGACACGACCTATTGACTAATCTTCAGCACCAAAATTAAAAGATAATGATTAGCTTTTTAGAGTTCTCAGCAGAGGAAGTTTATTCATCCTTTATAGTACATTTGAATCAGCACTACACTTTTGCAGAGTGCTGATACGGATCACCTAAAACAACAGTATAGTGTTAGATATGCTTCTTAACTCATATTGGTCCTAGCAGTGGACTTGCACGTTAATACCAGGCATGCCTAATGAGGCTGTGCCCTTGGTCATTGCACTGCTAATGCTGGCTCCAGAAAAATTCTTGTACACAAAAGAAACATTTATTTCTTTTTTCCCTTTTGTAAAATGAGGTCTTTTTCCCTCCCCACTGCCCAACATTTCTTAATGTTTAGAGTGTTTGAAAGGGTTTTCCCAAACTAACCATCAGTAGCCAAAATGGACTGTAGCAGTTTGATTGCCTCAAAAAAAAAAAAAAAAATCAAGTAGACTTTTAAGCTCTCTTAAATAATTTTCATGCATCATCTCACCTTACAAGCTGTGATCCATTCCCAAGTGCCAAGAGGAATTTTTAAAGGAAGCATTTACTCTGAGAATTTTGATGTGAGCAAACTAAGACATTACATAGGATGAGGATGATGAGACACTGGAACAGCTTGCCACAGAAGTTATGAATGTCCCATCATTGGAAGCATTCAAACTCAGTTTGGATGAGGCTTTGAGCAACCCAATCTGGCAAAAGCTGAATCTGCCCATGGAAGGGGGTTTGGACTAGGCAGTATATTAATGTCCCTTCTGACCCAAACCATTCTATGATTCTATGTACCTTTAACCTGTAGAACTTCCACTGCCATTCTTCCAAAAATGTTTAAATTAGGTGAAAGGTAATTTAGGAGTATTCACTCTGTTCCAGTGGCTCCACCTTTATCCTCCTCTAGGAAGACACAGAGAATGGTAACTTTGTGGAGTATAGGTACAACTGTGGGTTTCATTTCTAATTCTGCCACATGCTAACATGGTGAGGATGTATAATGCAGTTTACCAAATCTTTTACCAGAAGTAATCATGTTCTTCAGTAAAAGAAACCCATGCATTCATCTCAGTCGCAGGGCAACTGTGCTACAACAATCCATCTGATGTAAAGAAAGGAATAGGAAAGGAAGGAATATAAAATAAAAAGTTAACAGTAGGTTGTAACCTATGAACAATTCTATCCATTAATGTTCTTTGAGACCAGGCAGTTTGTGCGCTGTTTTATAGCAGAAAATATTTCGGCCTGTTCTCACTATTTTTCCTGCTGAGGTAATGCGGATAGGTAGCTTAAGGTCTGGATTAGAAATGGAATATGTGTCACCTAGTCAGTTTTTATAGGCTATATGTAAGTATCACTATCCAGAACGACTGACATCTTTAGTATGTCTGACACTTAAGACAGGAGTGACAATGATTTGCTCCTAAAAAGAAATACTGAATTATATGGATGGGGAAAATAGAGTAAAACCGTTGTCAAGTTCAGTTGTCTTTTAAAGATGGCAGTATGGTAAGTAATATGGCCTCAGGAGAATAAATGAGAAGTGCAGAATCACAGACTATAAGAGATGCTGTCTATGAAGAGGGAGTAAGTTTGGAGGGGCCAAAAGTACTGCTATTGATTTGTTTTTACATCAGGAGTGTGGTACTAAGCTGTTGCAGGAGAACAGACTGTCTGCAGGAATTCACAATGATGGCATTTGGAAAGATTTACCTTCTTTTGCACAGGCAAGCTGAATGTTTGCTACTACTGAGATATGTGAACTAAAACTTAGTCTGAAAAGTTCTGTTTTATTCTGTTTTTCTGAGGCCAAGACTGTTCTTAAAACTTAGAAGGTGCTATAGAGGCAAAAGAGAAGATAATCTCAAAGAACTTAAAGCTGCAGATATTTTATTTCTAGCTTTTTTAAAATGAGAATCTTTTGCTGTTCACAGTTAAATTATGCTTGGAGCAGTAGTAGACTGAACAATAGATCGATTTTCTCCTCCCTTCAGCCCTAGCAAATATAAATTCCATGTGCAAAGCTCATACTCTATCACTTGCTCTTGTAGCAAAATAAACTGCTTATAACGTGTAAATTTATTCACATAGATGGAAGATGGCAGGGATTGTAACTTTTTATTGGACGTCGCAGATGTTTAGTTTTACACATTTTTGTAAAGAAAGGTATGTTTTATTTTTAATTTACCATTTATTTTTAATTTGTTTCTCTTTAAAAAAGTCTAACTTGCCTATTCATACACTGATTTGCAAAAGTATTTTCATGTTTAGAAGCCTTAACATAAAGATTCCTCTATAGACATCAGTATTGCAGCCATAAGATTCCAGCTTTTTGTGACTTGTTAGCACTCCTGTTTTAGAGGGTGAAAATTAATCCCATTTGATGAGAAAATGCTATGCTAAAGCACCTTTATCCTAAAAAATAGCAAAATAATATACTATTCTATTGAATTGTGATGTACATACAATGAAAAGGTAAACCTACAGGTGTTTTGCTTGTCCCCGCACATAAGAAGAATTGTGGTACAATTGTATACGTATACAATAATGTAAATATTGAAAAGGAATTTAAAATCTTGTCCACGATGTAGTATCCTGTTAATGGAGAAACAATCATATGAAAGAAAGGTGACATGTACAGTTACACACATATATTACCAGTTTATCTGTATTCAGATGACAGTCATTTAGGAAAATGCTGGTAAAGAAATTTTGGGTAAATAATTTATTCTTCAAAGAGTTGTGGCCAAAGATAATAATGCTTGACACTCAGGCACTCTATTCACTATTTCAAATGTAGCTATCATTGATCAGAGGAAGCTAGACCAATTACAGCAGTTCTATTTACTTATTGTTGACATCCATAAACAAAAAGCAAATGTCTGCACAAAATGATACGCTTAAACATGTCTTTTTAATTAATAATGACATTTTCATGAGATGATTTATTCCCTCTTGAGCTCCTTTATATAACCAATTTTCTCTGTGAAACAGTAATTAGACTGCCATAATTACAGCTGTGACATGGGGCTTGGAACATCCAAAAAAGAGGACAAGGAAATATTCCTGTGCCCCGATAAGTGTCCTAAATGTAAATGTCCTGCTCTCACATTGCTATTGGATGATCGTTCAAATGGATTGCATAATAATCTTAAAATCCTGCTACAAGTCAGGCACTCTAGTTTCCCCTGACCTGATGCAGACTGAGGGTGTTTAATATCTTGTAGTGATGTGCTTATCAGGATGCTAATAGAGTAGACACAGGCAGATGATGCAGTTCTCCATCTCACAGATGAAGAAAATAATACCTAGATTGTCAATAAGCAGTTGGTCACGTTGCCATCGTTACAATGTGAGATACAATAGTTTTTCCCAGTATTGCTTTTTCATAATACATTAAGGAAGGAATGCAGCTTTTACAATGTCTGATACTTTTTTCTCTCATACATTTTAGTGTTAATATGGCAGAATAACCATGGGAGACTGGAATTTCCTTGGAGGCATTTTAGAGGAGGTCCACATTCATTCCACTATTATTGGAAAGGTTTGGCTAACGATCCTCTTCATATTTCGAATGCTTGTCCTTGGAGTGGCAACCGAGGATGTTTGGAATGATGAACAATCAGAATTTATATGCAATACTGAGCAGCCTGGTTGCAGAAATGTGTGCTATGATGAGGCCTTTCCTATCTCTCTCATAAGATACTGGGTCTTGCAAGTTATATTTGTGTCTTCCCCTTCCTTGGTGTACATGGGTCATGCCTTATACAGACTAAGAGCCTTGGAAAAAGAGAGGCAAAAAAAGAAAGCTCAGGTAAGGGTGGAACTTGAAAGCACTGAATTAGAAATGACTGAAAATCGTAAAAGACTGGAGAGAGAACTCCGGCAATTGGATCAAAAAAAGCTAAACAAAGCACCCCTAAGAGGCTCTTTGCTCTGCACTTATGTGATACATATTTTCACAAGATCTGCAGTGGAAGTTGGCTTTATGATTGGGCAGTATCTTCTTTATGGCTTTCACTTAGATCCCCTTTATAAATGTCAGAGAGACCCATGTCCAAACACAGTTGACTGCTTTGTATCTAGACCAACAGAAAAGACGGTGTTTATATTATTCATGCAATCAATAGCGACTGTATCATTGCTTTTAAATATTCTAGAAATTATCCACTTAGGATTACGAAAAATTAAAATAGGACTCTGTGAGCAGAATAAAAACAAGGATGACTCTGACAATTTCTACATAAACAAATCTAAGAAATACTCTGTGATACCGCACTCTTCTTTCGGAATACCCACCACCCCTCAGAAAACGCTTCCTTGTGCACTTAGCAGTTACACCTTTTTGATGGAAAAGCAAACTGACACTATGCTCTACCCAGTTTTAAATTCTCCTTCTGTGTTTCAGTCTGTGCAAAATAACCATATGGAAAGCAGCAGCAATTACACCCACTGCAATCAGGAAAATAAATCTCCAAAGAAGAGGCCAGCTTTAGACAATCAGACTCAAAATACTAGCACAAATAATAATGAAGGCTTTCTTGGCAAGCTTTGGACTGAAATGCATGATGCACAAAAAGAGGCTGAAAAGAAACATTTTCTTGTTGTTACTCAGAATGCAGCTACAGCTTCAAACATGTACTTGAGAAGCTCTGCTGAGATGCCATCTCAAACTTCATTGCAACCTGATACAACTTTTCCTAGTACCAGTTTTAGACGACAGGCAATGGTTGGAAGCACAGGAGCACCAACAAATTCGCTTCCAGAGAACAGTGACAGAAGACAAAGCAGTTTCAGTGTAAACAAAGCCCAAATTCCTTACAATGCTGATGTAAAAAATTCCAGCCTACCAGACACTTCTGATTCTGTGGGGGAGGTGAGCTCAGAATCTACACAAAGCAGAAACTGGAATAGTCCTAAGCTTTCCTCTCTGTCTAGGCAACTGTCACTGTCAAGTAATGCCAGTAGTAAGCGTGCCCCCACTGATCTTCAAATCTAGTGTGAGTTAACCCATTAGCTGCACTAACCAATGCTGGGATAATTCCTGAACAGAGACATAACCCACACCTACCTGTAAGTGTAGCTAAATCATTCAACTTTAACCAGCTGTTTACACAGACAGAAAAGTTGTGTAACCCTCTGAATAGTAGCCAAGTCATTTTAAACAGTCTCTTTACTTCCTTTATAATGAAAATGTGGCATAGACCACAGTGTATAAACTTCTACCCTCCAGCTAAAAAGGAAAACATCCTCTCAATCCACATATTAGGAAAAGTCAGGTATAAAATCACAGCTGATACTATTTAAACTGAATAAAAGTAGAAGACAAAATTTACAGTCTAACAATATTTTTTTCAAAGACAAATAAATCAAATTAGGCTAAAGATGGCACTGGTGCTCTCAGAAGAACTTATTGGTAAACATGTTCCCTGTTAATCAGTCTGAGAATTCAAACAGGCATTTGATGGCTGTCCGAAAGCAGCATGTCAAACATATCCCACTGTTCAAACTGTGTTAAATACAAAAAGAAAAAACACTTGAAAATCAGATTGCTAATTCTTTGACTCCATGGTACACCTTATTTTCAGAGTATCACCACTGACTTCCTCAGCAGGAAAATCAAAGTAAATTTCTTATAGTATATTATCAGAGTTCAATACTCCACTACATTTTTGAAACATCATAAACTACAGACGTGTTGTGAGCTTTAATTCTGACATTTTTCATAACACTAATAAGATAGCAAAATCAGAAAACAAGTTACTGAAATTTATTAATCAGACATTTTGAATTTCACAAACCAGAAGGCTTATTATGGAAAATAGAAAAAAACAAAACCAAAAACAGAGAACAAAAAAAAGCAAATATGGTAGTACCTTCCTGCTTTCAGTTACAATGTCAAAAGACACATAAAAGGTTTATCAAACAGTAAAACTACTCCTTTTCTGTTTGTCTCTCCCCCAAATTCTGATAAACTTTAAAATCAAACAAAACTTATACCTGTTTAGGAGGAGCATTTGTGTTTATGCTTTTTATGGGAAAAATAAAATATTAGGACATTCATCCACTTGCTGTTCAGGTGCATATAGTGTAAGAGAAGTTCCATGAAACATCTTGAAATAATGAAGGAGGCAAATATGAACAAAATACTATGGTGCACTGTAATCAAGCTGTCTATGTATTAAATACATTTATTTGAGTTGCACAGCACTGAAACACTGTAAATACTTGGTGAGGTGGTCACAGCTGGAATGAATTAGTATTTTTGTGTGTATTTTTTACTAGCAGATTTGACTTACTGTACATGTACTGAAAAAATAATTTGTGAGATGAAGCATCATGATGTTGCAGCTCAATTAAATTCTTAATGCGCATTGTCATTATGCTTACCGGACAGCCATGTTTCAGATTGACTGAAAACTGTACAATGCTAACATAAAAGGAGCCAGAAAACCTAAAAGGCTTTTTTTCTTGTAGCAGCAACATTAATTTGGTCCTGTCCATGTAAGAAATACACACTATTAGAACTATTCACCGTAGATTTCTCTCCAGCAAGTATCCTTTTCACCTCTAGTATTGTTCTATGTGTATACATAAATACAGCCCTACCTAATTGTGTTTACACTGTAAAATTTAAGATTGCATAATGTACTGGAATGTATATAAACGTATAGTGTGATTTAGGCAAGTTAATGCTGCTGCTGTGGCTTTGATTCTTGCATTTCTTGATGCGTAAGATTCTGTGGACAGTAACTGTTAATGCTTGTTTTGCATTTAATCTCTCCATAATAAAAAGCCTGGTATTTAACGCACTCTGTTCCTGCTGTCTAAATAACAGAAAGTTAGCATTTAGATGTTCATGTATGGGATACGACATTTGTATTTTTGTTGTTCAAGACAAGTTACAAAAGAATTTTTCTACTGCTGTGAGAGGAATTTTATCAACTTTTTTAATGTCTGGACACGAGTCAAATACTGTTTCATCACAGCACCTTGCCAACAGAAGAGTACCTTAATTCCATTGAATATAAATATTGCAGAAGAGCATGGAGGAAAAAGTGTGGAAAGTCCCTAACATCATACGTGCAAAATCATTTGGTTGTTTTGCGTTTTTTTTTAAAATTTCTATAATAAATAATTTTATCTATCAGTAGATACCACAGCGTTTCATAAAAATAAACAAGTAAAATTCTTCCTGTTTTTTTAAAACAGGCTAAGGCAAAAGACTTTCCTTTTGATGCGAAGATTTCACCACATATCACTCTTTCGAGCCTCTCGGGTAGGCACCTCTGCAGCTGCTGCTTGCTGTAACTTTTCTCCCGTGATTTCAGTCAATTGCAGCTACTGCCGCAGCGACCAGCAGGACAGCTCGCCGCTCCGACCGAGCACCGCGGCACCCGCCGCTCGGAGACACGGCGGCCTCGGGCCCCACTCACGGCCGGCCCCGCTCACGGCCGGCCGCGCTCCGGCGCCCTCCGGTCCGGACGATTCCTGCTGCGACAGCTCTCCTTCTCACCGGGGAGCTCCGAGAGTGTGTGCAGCGGCGTCCCCCGGCCAGCGGGCGGCACAGCCCCTGCAGGCAGAGGTGAGACCCGGAACCACCGGGTCCGAAACGCCGTTCCGTCCCTGGCAAGGAGAGTAGGGCAGAGCGGGACGAGGGCCAGAGCTGCGCAAGAAAGGGGGCATGGCGCTGGCTTCGGCTTCCCCTTGGGCAACGAGCGGGACGGCGAGGCCGCCCTCAGGAGAGCGAGGGCAGCGCGCGGGGCCTCGCGCGCGGGGCGAGGCCGAAGGGCGTTGCTGCTGCCCCGTCGCTCCGGTAACGGAGGGGAAGCGCTCGCGCCGTTAAAGCACAGGGCGCAGGCGCGCGGCTGGGGCAGGCGTGGTGCGGGTTAGATGGCGCACTACAAGGTAGGGGGGAGCGCGCCGGCGTGGGCGCGGTGCCGCTCTCTGTGCCGGCTGTGCGGAGCGGCAGGCCGCGGACCGACACCGGCTCGGCCCTTCGTGCCGCCTCCGCGGCGGAGAGCGGGACCGGCCTGGGCTAAAGGGCCGCCCCCGCAGTCGAGGCGGGGCGCGCCGCCGATCTGACCGTGTGGGCGTCCTCCCTCAGGCCGCGGACTCCAAGCGGGAGCAGTTCCGCCAGTACTTGGAGAAGTCGGGAGTGCTGGATATGCTCACCAAGGGTAAGTCTCCGGCTCGCGTCGCGCCGCCCGAGGGGCCAGCGGGCGCTCTTCGGGGGCGTTGCGGGCGGGTGCCTTTCCTCTCAGGGTGTCCCGCTCCCGCGGAGCAGCTGCCGCCGTGCACGGCAGTGTTGCGGATGTCCCTCGGGCTGCCTTGCCGCTCTCCATTGGCTTCCCCCCCCCCCCCCCCNTTTTCTCCTCAGTCGGCGAGGCGGCCGGCAGAAGAACTCGCCTGGAAAACTTGGTGCGGCGTGGCCTGGAAATGGAGTCCGAGCTGGGCAGCGAGGCGGTGCACGCTGGGAGAGGGCAGAGGGCCTCTGGAAGCGTGCCCTTTGAGCTGCAAACCGTTCATTCCTCGCACGTTCATCGTGTGGGGGTCCATTGTCAGAGGTGCGTGTAGAACAGGAAGGCGGTTCCTTTCCCCGTACGTGGTGTATTGGAGACCTCTCTTCCTCGGCCAAAGTGCTTCTTTCAGTGCGTGCTTTTGGTTAATTTCTTTTCTTTCAATGCGTGCTTTTCGTTAAATTCTGGGGAGTGTTATTCTGCCAGAGCTCTACGGAGGAAGTCAGTGCTTGAGACGAAATAACAGCAAATGGTACCTTAAAAAAACTTTCTTTGTTTAATACCCTTTCTTAGGTGGAGCTTAGTGCTTTTTCTAAAATGAATGAAACTAAGTTCTGGAATAATGACTCTCCATATCAAACTGGTGAAAATGATGATGCTGAACTTGACACATGTGACTTGACATCTTTGAAATCCTTCTAAAGTCTTTCTGAGAATCTTCCAATAGTATGTGGCAAAAATCCGTCAATATTTCAGTTAATATTGAAAAAATTAATTTTCTGTTGATGTTGAAAATATGCTGTTTAAAGAGGGAGCAGCAGATCTAGGATGTTAAGTGAATAGCTGCTGCAGTAAGACTCTTGGCCTGGTGTGTGAGTACCATTTGAATTTTCAATCCCAATACCATCCTATGGGATGGCGAAACAAGTCTTCCAAGCAGAGAGGCATCCTAATTTTGCTTTTAAGTTAGGGGGTACTTAGCTTAAAACCAATTTGGCCGAGTAGTTCAGACATCTGAAACTGGCACATCGCCCCTGTGGGGAGCAGGGAGTGGTTATGTTTGGGAACTTTCTGGGTATGCATGTGACTGTTATGTGTCCAGTTATGTTGCTATGTGTATGGCTAATTTTATTTAAGTTGTTGGGGTATTGCTGCTTGTATCTGGCGTTTTTGGCCATTAGAGCCCCCATCCGTAAAGATTATCAGTGTCACTTTCTGCCGGTAGTCATTTAGTTTTGTAACTGTAGATGTTCAGTAGAGGTTTGCTCTTATGCTGAAAGTTACAGAACTGCTGATGTCTTGTGGTTCAAAGATGTAGCTGAAGTAGAAGTTTTATGAACAATATAGTTAGAATTTCAATCTTACGGATGAAAGCTAGTACTAGGTTGCATGTGGCATATGTAAAAATTGTTCAGGCCGTTTTGTGTTCTGTGCTAGAATAGCCAAAGACTGTGTGGGGTTAGGGATCAAGAAAACTATTTAGCTGTTACTAGGTGGAATGCTCTGTCCCCTCCTGTACAGCAGACCTGTTGCTTATGTCAAAGTATACAGGTGAAAATCTTGTTAAATGGAAAAATGCAACTTGTGTGCTTTCTGACTGCTGGTGTGTGTTTTAAAAACTTAGAGTTGCATGAGCTTCTTGCAATTGTTGAATATTTTCTATTTGCAGTGTTGGTAGCCTTATATGAAGAGCCAGAGAAACCAGATAGTGCACTGGAGTATCCTTTTTCTTTGCCGTGACTTATTTATTGAGACTTCATATACAGTACTGCTTCTGACTCATAAGTGAACTGGATAGGCTCATTTCAAAGCCTTGCATTGAGAATATGACTTTTATCGATGCATTTTACCTAATAATTGCATTTTCACAAGCTAACAGAGTCCGACATGATGCAGGAGAACTGGGTATTTCAGTATGCCAGCAATTATGAAGCTAAGTTATAGGCCATTACAGAGTGTTGTAGCATTAGATTTGAGTACCTGCAGTGGATATGGGTTCTGAAGTTTGCTTCTTCACACTTCCTTTTTTTGTAGTTTTTGAGTTTGTTTGTTTGATTTTTTTAAATACACAAAGAAGGGGGGAATTAACATATTTTGTTTCTTGCTGTTTTGAAGCAGCCTCCATTTTGGGGTATTGCTCTTTATTTTTGTTATTTCTTTTAATTCTTCAAGACTTCTGCATTTAAGAAGAGAAAAGAAAAGAAGGGGGTAGTAGCACATAAGAATTTGTACTGGTATCTTGTGTTTGTTTGTTTGTTTTTAAGGAATATAGCTATGAATTTGAAAAGCTCTCTTATTTTGGTAACTTTTTTCCATAGGATGAAAAGCACTGTAGTAATCTCAATGGTTTACTGCAATTTTGGTCATGTGTATTGCAGTGTTAACTTCAACATGGGTGTTAAAACTAAAATGTGGTTATATAACTGAAGAAATACTTAACATCGAAATATCAGTTTTCTGAAGCATCATCTGGGAGCTTCAGCTCCTGAGAATCCGGAAATAGAGGCACTTCGCTTGGAAGTGGCAGAGATGAAAGAAAAATATGAAGCTGTGCTGGAAGAAAATAAAAAACTGAAAACCAAGGTAAAAGTCTACTTGGTGTTACTCTATAGTTCCATATTATACAACAAGAAAAATATTTTAATACTTAGAATAGAGCTAACTTTCTTCCATTAGAGTAATTGATGAATGTTGTTGCATTGTTTAGCCTCGTGACTGAGAAATGCTAATAGAATTCACTGTAGTAAAGATTATTATTTTTTATGGAACACTTCTTATAGAATATAACAAAATATTGCTGAAAGAGCGATTTTTATTTATTTAGGGAAAGTCTGTTATCAAGTCTAATACGTTATCATTCAGTCTTGTCTGGATGTGTTTAAGCTGTCTGATATTATGTAGCTCATGCTTTCAGGACAGTTTTGAAAAACAAATAAGGTAATGTATCCATTTAAAGGCTTCAAAAGGCAAATTGAAGGAGGAACATTAATATATTACTTTGTGTCACTTGGCACAGACTTACACATGTCAGGATCTTATACAGGCAATTAGATCCATGTGGAACAATAATTTGTGCTTTTTACCTAAAATGACCCTGGTACAGAGTCCTGCAACAGGACAGTGAATCTGAAGTGCTAGCTAGGGCAGGGCCATTCTTTAATGGGTCTGCAGGCTGAGAGAGCTCTGAGGTGTGCACAGCTTCATAACAACACTGAAGAAGGAAACCTATGACATGCTTAATATGCTAGTAGCCTGTGTGTCACTGGAGGTTTCCATGCATTTGTTGAAAGAGGATGGTGGCCATTACATGTGAATACCCCTGAGTTTCTTACTGTGAGACAACCACCTCACTTTAGTTCTGTGAGAAAGTATTCTTGGTCATTACCCCTTTGTATTTCTTGTCCAGAGTGCTGTCTTGCTGTCCTAGTAATTCTCCTTCTTCCATTATGAGTCCTCAGCTACATTTGTTATTTCTTACTAGGAAATATGGCAAAGAACAGAATTTTAGGTGGAGTAGCAATAGACCAGCCACTTGTCTTAACAGACTTAAAAATGCAACTGATAGTAAATAGACAGATGAGAGCATGAGAGATGGGTCTTTGTTTAAAGAAGTCTTTTCAAGAAGTCAAAACTTGGTGCAGGAAAGTAAGCCTTTTTGTAATCATGGATTCATTTGTGCTTCCATGTTCTTTATTCTTTAAATGATAACTCCTCCTTTACATATTTTCCAGTATTAGTGGGTTTTGTTTTTTTACCTTTCTTTCCTCTACAATGTAATGCCCATCAATCTGACATACTGCAGAAGTACTCACAGCATGCAGGGAGAACACCACCGTTTAGCTTTCTTGTAGCAGTCCTCTAACATAAAATACATGCCTTTATCTGTGCATTTATTGGTAATTACTGTTGCATTCATCTGAAGATCTGTCTTTTTCCTTACCTTTATTACTCAGAATGTCAGATATTTGTGTGTGTGTGTGTTGGGAGGAGGACAGGAAGTCAACAGTTAGGCCCTTGGTGGAAAAGAAAACTGACTGTACTGTGTACTAGTCATCTGTTGTAGTAAAATCTACAAGAATGAAAAAACCCGATTTTAGTGGTTCTTGTTGGCAGCAGAGTAATTGCTGCGATTTACTGTTGCTGGTAGGAAGGAACACATGGATATTTTAATTTATTTTTTAATGTGTTTATTATTTTTAATTTTTATTTATGCTTTTTACATTTAATTTATTTGTATGTACTTTGTTTATTTTTAACCCACTCTGCAGTTTGCAGAGGGGAGGAATCTTAGTTGAGTAAACTGAACCAGCATATTTCCAAGAGAGGGCCCTAATTCTTGAACTGTTTTTGAAGCTTGAACTTATCTTCAATGCCACTGAGGTCAAGTGAACACCTTTGTATCTGTCTTTGGTAGTAACTTTACAAGTAAAGGTTATATTTAAGTGCATAGTTGCCCAGGCTATACTCTCCAGAAAGCAAAATGGAAGCTAGAATGATTACAAGAAATGTTAGGTTGGATACTATAGCAATGAGAATGACTGACTGTTTCATTTAATCATATTTCAGTGAAAGCTTATAGGACACTAGTCACTATCAACTGTTACTTAAGATGAAAAGTACTTAACGACTGCTAGAATAAGAAACAGCAAAAAGTTAAGGGCAAGATATGTGCTTCAAAGTGCATTTAAAAATCCACCTTGTTATGGCTGCATGGTTATACAGTGTGAGAAATGGATGTTTTGGGAGAAGGGTTACTTTATTTCCTGCCTTGAAAATGGACTTGCATAAAGATGAGTGAGTTAAAATGCACAAAGTAAATTGAACAAGTCCAGACCATACATTTTCCTACACTTCTTAATATAAAGTGTTACATGAAATACTGCAACTAACTAAATTCCTTTCTTTAAATCCACAGCTGGCTCAATATGAACCACCTCAAGATGAGAAGCACGGTGAATAACAGTAGTTTTTCCTTTAATGCCTTGACTTAATAAAGGGCTTCCTGAGAAATGTGGTCTTGTGTGTGTGTGTGAACTCTGCATTGTCTACTTTGTTACTTCATCATCTTAAAGAAAGAATGCATTACCATGAGCATGCAGATGCTATGGCAACTGCAGAGTTAAGCATACTGGCCAACGTTCTTGCTTTCTGTGTTTAAGAAAAGATGACAGTTATGATTAACTTTTAGATAACTTTGCTTGCCAACTTCGTGTAATTTTCACATCATGGTCAATGGTCCTGTTGAACTGCTGATCTGTCTCTTTGTTTTCTTTTGTTTTCTTTTAACTGAAAGGGGTGACATGACACGGATGGACCAACTGTAAATTAAAGCAGGACCTTCAAATTACTTTCTCTGTACTCAGCACTGAGGTGAGACTTCTACTGAAGCTGATAGGGTAACACTTTACTCTGAGGGGCATAAAATGAGCAAGTATAGTTAAGTGATGTATTTAGCACAGTGTTGAAATGAACCTACTGAACTTACACTTTAATTTGCATGAGGTGTACCTCCTCCCATGCAGTTCATGCCTCTGCTCCCATCTCAGAAACTGGGCTTTGGAGAATTGATCCAGGTATTGCCTGTGCAGTTCTGAACATAATATAAAATTCTTACTTGTAATGAAAATCCTGTGTAATTAGAGTGGCACATGTAAGACTATAGTGTGGAGAGTTCTGCTTTCTGATTCATCTAACAGGGAAAATAAAATCCAAGTGGGGTGAGATGTGGATGTGACTTGTGATCATTAATTTTGCCTATGTTCTCTCTCCCCTTTCCCTGAATTGGTTTCATGACTCTTCTGAAATGCAAAGTAGACCTTTATAAAAAAAAAGTGATAATATTTTAAAGATCTGCATTTGTTTCCTACCCTAAAACTAGGTACTTTAAAGGCAGCCAATGACAGGAAAAATAAAGGAAGGGGGAAATGAAATGCAGTTGTCTTATGTATTAGATTTATTGGCTGTTAGTCTGCAAAACCCATCCTAAAAATAAGGAAGCTAAACTATCTTGAAAATATGGTAGGATGGATCAGAACTTTTGTTAGTCATTGTAATCAAGGGCTAGCGCATGTAATAGTTGCTTACCTTACTATTGTATCTATTGACCTAAACAGACCAGAAGAGAGGCAAATGAGAGGAAAATACTGTTCTGAGTCTGTAAAGTATTCATTAGGAAAAAAAAATTTCCCAACCTCTGGAACAAAGGACAGAAAGCTCACTTGAATGTAAGATAAAGCATATCCCTAGCATTAAGTTACACCACGTGGAAGTAGGGAGAGGTTAATGCTGTGGGAAAGGTATTGTACAGCTGAACATGTTTGTGAGTAATGTGACTGCCATGTCTTGCTATAGAAGCAGCAAGGCAGAAAAAGTTGTTAGTCAAGCCTATCACAGGGCATGTACTCCTGACTTGAGCTGTCTGTTTGCTTCCCTCTGAAAGCACTTGAATCTTGTGAACCTTAAATTAGGATTGTGATGAAATAACAAATACTTTTTAAAACGGGAGTGCCTGCTTGTACCAGGCCTGCTAGAAGAAAATTAATGGCTGTTTAATGAGGAATCGTGCTTCGCAAGGTAACGTTTGCTTAGGCGGCCGTATCGGCGAAAGCTCCCCTGTCCCGGCTGACGGCTGGGTTTGCACCTTGAGCGAAGCGGGAGGGGCGAGACCCGCGGCCTCTCCAGAGCAGGACCGGGGCGCTGGCGTGCGGCGGGCCGGCTGTACCGCGCCCCTGCTGCCCGGNGCGGACTCCAAGCCGCGGATTCTGCTCATGGGGCTGCGGCGCAGCGGGAAGTCTTCCATCCAGAAGGTGAGGGGCAGCCGGCGGCTCCCCGCCTCTGCCTGCCGCGCTGCCTCTCTGGCGCCGAGCTGGTACTCCCTGCTGTGTTGCTGTTCGGGCAATTTCTACTTTTTATTGTGGGCCCATGTGGCGAAGTTGGAGCGACGGGAGCCTCCTGCTTAAAGACGTTTACTTTCCAGAATGGACTCTGATCATCTGCCCTAGAGAGGAAGGTTGTGTAGTATAGGTTGTAGCCTTTGTATTTCTTCACTTTTAAGGCTTCAGAAGTAAAAAGTGAAGATACTGGTGTGAAATTTATCATGAGGCGTTTTCTTACGTGGTACAGGTGTGTGGTGGTTAGCTAGTGCTTCCACTTGGAAGAAGACTTGAGCTGTTGTTCTACCCTTTGATGCTTTGAAAGAGACTTCTGCTTTTGTGTGAGCAGAAAGACAGCCTCTGGTTTTCTTTAGTTTGCTAGATGGAGTAAACGAGAGTCACTTGTCAAGGAGGAAATACAACAGTTTCGGTGCCTTAGGTTTGTTGGTAGCTTTGTGAAGTCATTAGTGTTTCTTAATAAAAATAAGATAAAACTGACTATTTTCATTTGCCACGTAGCTCAGTAGAATTGTAGTGCTCAGAACAATCCTTGTTCCTCAGTGCGAATTTTATGTTTGCAGTCCCTCTTGTGAACTTTTTAGGTGATATTTTTATGGGAAGATGTTACTAGTGAAATGCATGAGTCTCAGCTCTAGACTTAAGGGCCTCAAATTTGCTTCAGATGCAAGTGTGAAAACCTGCAGAGATTTCTATAAAGGTTTTGTGCAGAGAAGCCTTTTTGGACTTTGCAGTATAGCAGGTATGAATCTGCTTCTTTTAGCATCTTATGCAGACTGCTTGGTAATCCATAGACTGCAGTAAACCAATGAATTCTAAGCTGATTTCAGACTCTGTTAGTGAGAAATCTTTTCCATTGTGCTATGCTGAAATACAGTGGCAGACTGGACTGTTGTTGCTTTTTAGCCTTATCAGTTATTTCCCATTATTTAGGTCAAATGCTCCCACTGTATATGCAAATGTAGTGCTTTCACTGAAAGCTTTTTTCTAAGTCTTTTAGTCATGTGAATGGTATTCGTTGTAGATTCTTATTAGAGATCTCATTGTATTATCCACTCTTGAAAAAAGTGAACCCTAAAAGCTAGAGGAAGACAGGAACTCCACATTGCAGATAGATTTTAAGATGTTACAAGTCTCTATTTAGATGTAGCTTTTGGACTTTTTTTATGGCCAGGATTGGTAGTCTTCAGTTCTTTGAGGGCCTGTTCCAGTACTTGTATAAGAAAGGAATAGTGTCATGTTGAACATGCAGTAAGAGGACGTAGAATTTTTCTTTTGCCAGTTACCAATCTTGCTTCGGAATTAGCAGCTGTGATTCTGATACCTAGGGACTCATTGGGATGCTGCCTGAGCAAACTCTAATATCAAGAAATTTCTTATTAACAGTGTCCCTGCTCTTAAATCTCTCTAGTTCAAAAATGGCCATAACTAGACCCAACTCTTCTGTCTAGGCACTAGTTGTTGATCCCCTTGCCAGAATCAGGGGTATATGCAAGATGACCACTGTATTGGGGAAAATTTTGGCTTCATGGTTATCTAGAAATGTCTGTGGAAAACATGAATTAATAAATCATTTCATGCTTCTACTGAGAGCAGTATTGACAGGAGACCTCTTGCAAAAGAAAAAAACTATGATCCTAGGGAGGGACTCTTTTACCGTAGGATAATTGGGTTTTCCATACCGGTATAACCTGTGGATATTCAGTAGCAAATTGCAGGTAGATTTGGGGAATGCGGTGACTGCTTCAGTTCATAAACAAATTTTTGTGCAGACTTGCATAACTGGACTTACTGTACTGTACTGATGTAATAGGAAACTGGAAAGAGTTCTGGTAGGGAACATCAATCTGATGAAACGTGCTACTTTTGGAAAAAAGGAAAAAGGAGGTGACAGCGTTGCTTCCCAGAGAGTTATCAGCTTTAAACTGAATTTACTAATTCTGGCCTGCTCTTGTGGGAGATGCTGAGTTCCAAAAGAAATGTTGATTTCAGAATGCTTTAAAACTATGCTGCAAACCCAGAAGAATGCAGTACAGCTGCTATGTATCTAGAACTGTTCTTACTTCTCCATACAAATGTCCTGCTGTTTANCACGTGCGGTTAGCGCCGTCAGGTGACTCGGGTCGTCTGACCGGAGCCATCCTACCTCCGCTTTCCCGAGCCAATCGGCGGCGCGGAGCTTGACAGCGGCCAATCCGGGACGGGCTGGGCCGTGTCGGGTTGGGTTGGGCGAGCAGAAGGAGGCCCCGGGACGGGCGCTGGCGGCTGTCGGGCGGCGGGCTTGGGCGGACATGGCGCTGCAGTTCGGCGGGGCGGGCGGGCCGGGCACAGCTGAGGAGCCGGCGTTGGTGGGGGGCAGC
>VZTH01013869.1:22054-32576 GCA_013397815.1 Aleadryas rufinucha
AATAGGAAACTGGAAAGAGTTCTGGTAGGGAACATCAATCTGATGAAATGTGCTACTTTTGGAAAAAAGGAAAAAGGAGGTGACAGCGTTGCTTCCCAGAGAGTTATCAGCTTTAAACTGAATTTACTAATTCTGGCCTGCTCTTGTGGGAGATGCTGAGTTCCAAAAGAAATGTTGATTTCAGAATGCTTTAAAACTATGCTGCAAACCCAGAAGAATGCAGTACAGCTGCTATGTATCTAGAACTGTTCTTACTTCTCCATACAAATGTCCTGCTGTTTAAAACCTCATTTAGACCCTGGCCTTCTAAGATGTTTGCCCCAAGGAAATAAATTCTTTCCCTTGGCCTTAAAAATGTAGGCTGAAGTATTACTTTGAACCTCACTAAACAATCCATTAATTGTACTGGGTGTGGAGCTGTTTGTCTTGGAAGTTTTTTTGCAGTTTGTTGCACCAGGTCTGTAATGGATGACTTCTGTAACTGTATGAAACATTTCAAGAAACCAAAATTACCAAGGTTGCAGTCCCTATTGTGAAGTTTTTAGGTTTAGCAAGTGCTATATATGAAACACTCTTACTTTTGCAGTCCTAGTGTTTGACTGCATTATTTGGAGTACATTGGAGTAACTTCCATGTTGTTCAGTTGAGGTGCATTAGCACAATGTTCACTGTTGACACTTAGCTGCTTTTGCTACAGGCTTCTTTGCTATGGAGTTACATGCTAGCTCTGTACAAGGAAGGGCTAAAATCCCAGTGGGGCTTTTTGAGTTCTAGCAATGAGTATGTTTGTCATCATGCAGCTGAACTGTTTACCAACTAGTGTGAAATCTTTAATCCTTTCTTTAGTGAACTTTCACAGGAAGTTCCAGCTGCATATGAGGAAGTATTTATTTACTGTATGGGTGACTGAGCCCTGGAACAGGCTGCCCCGAGTGGCTGTGGAGTCTCCTTCACTGGAACTACTCAAGAGCCATCTGGATGCAATCCTGTGTCGTATGCTCTGGGATGACCCTGCTTGAGCAGGGAGGTTGGATCAGATGACCCTAGTGTGCTCCCTTCCAACCTTACCCATTCTGTGATTCTCTACTCAAAAGGAATTGTTAATAGATGGCAAACTACCCAGCTGTTTGGATCTCTGAAATTGAGATGTTATTTTTGTACACTTCTATTGTAGTTTAGGAAGCATCTGATTATATTGTGTTATAACACCTGACACCAGACTAAAAGCAAAGTTTCCTTTAGGAATTTCTAAGACTGGAAGGGAAAGGTTCTTAAAAGCTTGCGGTTATTGAATTAACTGGCTTTATACCAGATCTGAATAGAATAGAATTTGCAAACACTGTGCTAGCCTTGCAGGGAAAGAAGGAGTAACTTGAATGTGTGTGTCTTCAGACAGTAGTGTTATTTGGATTTGTGAAAATGTTTAACTGTATTCAGTTGCTTGATTCGTTTAGGGGGTAGGTAATTTTCTTATCTGATGCAGGAAGCTGTCTATTTACCAAAAGGAAGCTGCACATTTCAGAATGGATAAACCTATTTGTAGAATTCAAGTCACAAATCTTTCACTAATTTCTTCTAATAAGGTAAAATCTAGACTATTATTTGTGCTCTTTTAACAGGTGGTGTTTCACAAAATGTCTCCCAATGAGACTCTGTTCTTGGAAAGTACCAACAAAATCTACAAGGATGATATTTCCAACAGCTCATTTGTGAACTTCCAAATATGGGATTTTCCTGGACAGATGGACTTTTTTGATCCAACATTTGATTATGAGATGATCTTCAGAGGAACAGGTGCTCTAATATATGTTATTGATGCCCAGGTAAATACAAATCACAAGGAAGTTTTATTTTTGTTTTTTGTGCAAAAGGAATGATTGAGAGGCCAGTAATTTATATTTTTAGATAAGTTTGTAAGATTTCTGCTGTGTATGAAGCGATGCATTGGCAATCTGACTTTTGGTGTGGGGTTTTATTTTGGTGAAGTGACTGGAACATGCTACTGGTGGAGAGAGTGGAAAAGGGCTCGTACTCTGAACTTAACATAATCTGCAATAATAGCGAGAATCTGCTCGGCTAGATGGTCTGAATTATCCCTTTTTTCTGCTGTGGAGTTCAATTAATAACAGCACACTTCTGACCTCACTTTCTAGTATTGGTACTACTGGGTATCTGGTAGCTTCTATTAAAGCTAGGAATTGCACTATGGGAGGTTACCTGGTTATTTGGACCATCTTGGAAGTCACTCCTGCCTTGTGCTGGAGTTGAAGTGTAACCCACCTTTTGCTCTGAAATCTAGTTTTGTGTAGCTGAGCCTTGTATAGCTAATGAACCTTAATTGACATTAACAGAATCTAAGCTGCTAGGATTTATGACATGTCAAGGTATTCTCTTCTATACTTCTCTTCAGTTACAGAAGTGAAGTTCTTGTACTGAAATATTTTGTCTTTGTGCACAATGGAATAGTTATCAGACAGAAACTTTGTCATTCATTCCTGCCAAAACTGATTTACAGGATGACTACATGGAAGCTTTAACAAGACTCCACATTACAGTTTCAAAAGCCTACAAGGTCAACCCAGAAATGAACTTTGAAGTTTTTATTCATAAAGTTGATGGTTTATCAGATGACCATAAAATAGAAACTCAGAGGGATATTCATCAGAGGGCTAATGATGATCTTACGGATGCTGGGCTTGAAAAACTTCACCTTAGGTGAGTTAAAGACTCTGGCATATGCGATTCTACTGTTGCTGATACGCACATAGATTAAAGGCTTTTAGATGTAATACTGGAACAACTGGAGCAAGGTCTGGGTACTTTCTTAATATTGAACCAACTTGTGTTAATAAAATAACACCTCTGAATTTATGGACAAGCCTCAGCTGTTAGGCTGACTAAGAAAAAGGCAGGCTACTGTATCAGATTCCAATCAACAGATTTATTCATACTCAGTGATAATTCAAAGTCTTTCTTACTCAGCGTAACAGGCCAAATTTGTCCATGGAGGCTGGAGGGGCAGGGAAAAGACAGGGGAAGCTCTCTGCCTTCTAGTCCTGACTTGCACTGACTTTTCAGTGTGGTTGGTTCTAAAAGCTTAGTCTGTTACTTGAGATTTGGCTCACTTTTAAGGTATCTTCTACAGACACCTTTAAAACAAGCTATCTTTTCTCTGCTTTTATTGTTCGTTGGATTCTTGTGGAGCCAGTATCTCTCGATGTTAATGTGAACAAAGTGGAAGGCCAGGAACAGGACTTGAAGAAATCTAATTAAGCATTTTTAGACATTTGTGATAAGCATTCTGTGGGCTAAGTGTGTTCTAACAATGTTAAAATTTTTGTATTTGGTCTCCCATCTCTCGAGGATGGGGAAAATCTGTTTAATGTGTACTCCAGCTGCTCAGAACTTAGATTCTTTGTGCAGTGTCCAGACATATTTGTGATAAAGGCATCCCAGGCAATATAGCAGGCCTGAATGGTAGAAAACATAACTTTAACATTTCTCTTGCAATTCTGAAATACTCTTGAATCTTCTTTTTCTTTTTTTTTTTTTCTTTGCCCTCCCTCCTCATCTCAGCTTTTATTTGACCAGTATCTATGACCATTCAATATTTGAAGCCTTCAGTAAAGTCGTACAGAAGCTCATTCCACAACTGCCAACGCTGGAAAATCTACTTAATATCTTCATATCAGTAAGTGTTCGTCCAACAGAACTTTGAGTGAAATAATGCAGAATGGTAAAGCAAGTCCTTCTGCTAAAGATTGCTGGATAGATCTGCCCTTGAGAGATTTGGGTGGCACTCATGTAGGTGTACTATGCTGACCTGGTTTTCTGTATTAAAAGCTCTTTACCACAGCTAAATTGTGCTGGTGTGTGCTTTGTGAGGTTTCTCTAAATATTGACAAAGTGTAGTTTCCCTGGTTATAATAGCTGATATGGAAGTTTCCTGCCAGCAGGGTATATTGAGTACTTTGCTAAGGCACTTAGTAGTCTAATGTAGCTGTACTAGCAAGAGACTTTTTTGATAATATGAACTTGGCCTTGAACTTAGCTGTCTGTTTCATATGACATGTGAGACTTTTGCCCTTACTCTTTTAGTGTTTGCATTTCTTATGGAGTTAGTGTCATAGAAAGTTGCTGCTCTGTACTTTTAATCAAATAAAATATCACCCTAGAGACAAGACTGTCTCATTTAAGTTGTCTATGAGGCTGTTGCAGGCATGTGGACAACAAAGAAAAAACCATTTATATCCAAGAGCACTTAGACATGTCACCCCATGCTACCATATAATGCTTGTTTGCTGTGTTTGGTAGAGGACTGTTTGTAATAACCTGGCCCAGTAGATAAAGGGCATGTTGACCTTGCTCTCAGTGCCATGAGGATGTGGAGTGTAATCCTGGTGGCAGAAGGATGTCCTCAGGACACTGTCCTGGGTGTTCAGACTAGCTAGGAAGAAGAGGTAAGGAATGCTTCTGGTGCATAAATAGAAAAGAAGCTTTGTCAGTAGAGTATATGTGGTAACTTGAACCATAGAAGGCTTCTGAACTTTGTATGAGCACGTGTACTTTGCCAAAGTGCTCAGTTACAAATGGCATTGTGCTTTTTCATACTCATAAATGTCATAATGTGGTACTTTTCATGGATTTTTAAGTTCAGAAGCTGACTTAGTTGCTCTGCATGTTAAACTGCATGGCAGATGATTCACACAGAAACTGAACTGCCAAGGTACTACAAGCATAAAATTTAAGTGTCAGCATACCACTCTGAAATATCTCATCTCTGAGCCCAGTCCCTTAGGTGGATGTGAGTTATGACTCTTGGAGTTAATAGAAGCACAGAAAAGGTAAATCGCTGCATATGGATTCTGGAAGCATAGTAAAATGTAACCTTCACAATGATCAATTAAATAATAAACTAAAAAGAATTGTAACTGAGTCTTCAGTTTTATTTTTGTCAGCTATGTGATGTTGATATGTACTATGGCAACAAGGGTATTGTATTTATAAAGTATATACTCTAAATCTTGAATCTGTCTTAAGCCTCTAAATTGCTTGTATTTAAACCATTTTCTGCTACTAAGAATGTGAAAATGTATGAATTCTACTTGAGATTTTAAAAATGCAGTTATTTAAAAAATTAATTCAAAATCTTTCTCTTTCTGAAGAACTCAGGCATTGAAAAAGCTTTTCTCTTCGATGTAGTCAGCAAAATCTACATTGCAACAGACAGTTCCCCTGTGGACATGCAGTCATATGAGTTGTGCTGTGACATGATTGATGTAGTGATAGATGTTTCCTGTATATATGGGTAAGTGATGAATACTCTCAGAAAAAAAAGTCTTCAGAAGTTGTAGAATAGGTTGCAAACCGTGCAAGTGGTGCTGGCTTTGTCATGCAGCAAAATGCTATCAATTGGTCTTTAGAGCACATTGGTTTTGTAAGTAACTAAAATAAATCCAAATGATTTGGCAGCATTTATACTTGGTTTGTTTCCCTCCACTCATGGCCCTAGACAGCTGTCTGACATTTGTAGAAGTCGTGTTTCATGTAAAATATGAATACTGCTGTGTCTTGTTTGGCATGGTGGATGCAAGTATATAAATAGCTGCAAATAATTGGGGTCAATAGCATGCCATAGCTCCTAAGTGTAACTTGTGGTGACATTGTTTTGAGACTTGCTGCAGTCTGAACAGAATAACATTTATGAGGTCAACTCATCTCCTGCTGACTTTCTATGAGGGATGCATATAGTGTTTATATCTCACAATTTACAGCAGAATTATACTTCACCCTGGATTTTTGAAGTGGTTCTGAAGAAGTGGTAACTTATCTTAACCACAACTGTGGTTGTAGCCTGGAAAATGCAGTGCTACCAAGAAAATACCATGGCATTTAACGGTCTGTCTCCTGCTGGGTTGATCCACAGTTGTATAACTGTTTGCTTTGGGGTTTTTTCAGGAGTGCTTAGAAGTAACTTGCAATACATCGTTTGCTTCTATAGTAATTTAATTAACTCTAATAACTTGAAGATAGAAAACAGCATGCTCATCTTTTCTTGTAAATGCAGGCTGGTTTAGCTTAGGACCAAAAAATGTCTTGCTCCGTGTTGCATCCTCTGCCCCAGCCTCACTAAGGAAGCCTTTGTATTAATTTACCAAAAGTAATTTCACTGAGATGTCACTCCAGTGACATCAAAAGAATGCACACTGGTAGCTCGCTCTTAACGATAGACAGTATCTAATGAAGGCCTCTGCTCTGTTTAGATCTAGCTTTCCTGAGAAACTTAAGGTCTGATAATGGTCTTACTCGCTGATAGTATGAAGACCTGCATTGCAGCTTCTCCATTTGCTTAATGTTCAGTATGAGTAATAGTCTTCTAACTGCATTTAAAAGCTGTTTGTCTTGGAAGTTACATATGCATGCCTAATAGATTATGCCTTGGGTTAACTTGTTCTTTTTTAGGTTAAAAGAAGATGGCACTGGCAGTGCTTATGATAAAGAGTCAATGGCAATTATCAAGCTCAATAACACAACAGTCCTGTACTTAAAGGAAGTAACAAAGTTTTTGGCATTAGTTTGCATTCTTAGAGAAGAGAGTTTTGAGCGCAAAGGTAAGGACTTCCCCACCATTGAACAGCTTTTATCTAATATTTCTTATCAGCTGTAAAATATTAATATGACTTTACAAGTCAGCTTGATTTTTGTGTGACTCAATTTGTGTAATTTCTGATGGGAGGAATTTTTTTATTTCTTGGAGATATATATAATTAGGTCTTATTTTTAAATTTGTGAATCATCACTTTAATCACTGTCCTCCTGCCAAAATGACTTGTGTAGCCAATGTGAGCTCTGTCACTACCATCTGTTCCAGTGGAATCAGTAGTATGGAGTAATGGTCCCCTTACCTGCTGTTTGATCATGAATATACACCTTGGATTCCAAATGTGTACCTTACTTTCAAAAAAACTGAGACAGTCCAAATAAATACTAGCATCAGTAAAACTTTGTTAAATCTTCTGAGTCCAAGTTCATACTAAATAAGTAGCAAAAGTGGTTAAATTTTATATTGATTTTGAAGTTCTGTTTGCATAAATATGCCAATCTGAACAGAGTTTTTCCTCTCCTTGACAGGTTTGATAGACTACAATTTTCATTGCTTCCGCAAAGCCATTCATGAAGTTTTTGAAGTAGGTGTTGCGTCCCACAGGATCTGCAACCATCAATCAAGCACCTCAAATATGAAAGCAGTGACTCACAATGGCACACCTAGGAATGCAGTCTAGAGGAAAGCTAAAGACCTTGGATAGACTTGTCAGCTCTTCACTCCGAAGTTTTGTGGAACAAGAGAAGAGTAGTCTGAAAGCCTGAAGTATGTTTCAGAGGAGAAGAGCAGCCCTAACTGTGGAACAGCAGATTGTAACTCATGTTGGGCAACTGAAACCACTGTGAAAATACTTTGAGGCCAGTGGAGTTAGAAATACCAGTTTGAAATCAGCTATATTGCAAATGCAGTAGGTTTTCAGTTTGGAGTCCCCTTTTAACAGTCTGTGTCTGACTGATTGCCTGGTCAAAACTTACAAACAATTGAGTTTTGTGTGAAACACTGAACAGTCACTTGCTTAACTTTTAAATTTTTTTTTTAAATTAATCTGTAGATATCCTCTTTTGCTTAAGTTTACCTCCTGTCATGCAAAAAAAAAAAAATTGGTATTATTAAACCAATTGGTGTTATTCACCTTGTGAAACTCAGGCTTTTTGCTTGCTGAGGCTGGTCTCACAAATCATTCCATTAAGTAGTTCTTGTTCTTGCTGGTGTGCTCATAGTTCTCATGAATTCTGTGCTTGTTAAGTGGATGCAAGATAGAGCTCTGTTCTAGTGACCATGTGTTTGTTTAGAGAACTGACCTGGAGCTTCATTTTAAGAGATCGTGATACTTTGCTTTCAGACCACACTTCTTGGTATGTCCCCTTTGATGGAAGGGAAGGATTAAAATCAGAAATAAACTACCTGCTCTCTTTTGCAAAAATATGGATGTCATAAATCTGTGTGATTAATCCCATTCATGAAACAACTGCATGGCTAACTAAACTGAAATGTCTGCCATCTGTTGGAATAAAGCAACCACTTTCAGCTATTCCCAAGCAAAGAAATGACAAAGTTACTGACTTTTGATGGTGGATCTTTCTCCACTCTGACTGATAATCAAGATAATTCCTAAGCAAAATGTCTGAGGGTGTTATCTGTGCATGGCAATTAAGTTCACTGTGCCATAATTTACTAATAGTACTGGACTTTGAAAGTACATTGATTCTGTACTATGACAAACACCTTCTTGTTTGTCGCTGTGCAATCTGACTAGAATAGTGGTTTTTCTGATTTTGTGAATTCTGCTGACTTTCATACTATGGGCAGTATGTCTGAATTCTTTAATTTATTGGTATTAGTACTGCAGATGTCATACTGTACACCAGCCTTGCTGTGCTGTAAGCCCAGCCACTGGCCCATAAAGACCTTGCCTCCTTTTACCTGTCCTTATGTGTGTATAGGTGTTGCAAAGCCATTGGACCAACTATACAAGTCCCACTATAAAAGTTTCTGCAAGAAGAACCAATTGAAGTGATCCCTGCAACTGGTGTATTTATGTGGTCAGAAATAACCATGGGGTTGCTTTTGTGCTTATAGAATGAACTTTGAATATACATGCAGTAACATTGGGGTGTATGCACATACTGTGTAAATGGTTTTTTTTTTACAGCGGGAAACTGGAATTCAAGTGCTCTAGGTCTGTTCTCTCAAATCTAGGCTGAGCCCCTTTTTGCTGATGGAACTGCAGAGCTTTTTTTAAGGAAGTGCTGCAGGCTCATAAGATTGGGTTTTGTAGTTTGCAACCACTATTGCAGTTCAAATTCTGAAGGTAAGAAGAGAAGTAATTGGCAAAATAAGAGGAAGAAAGAATCCCCATTTGTGCAGTGAGTTTTCCATGTTCTAAGTACATGCGTATGTTCTCTTTCTTTTCACCCACTACAGGATTTTGTGCTAATAAAATGAAAAAAAAAATCAAACTGTAACACTTTTGTTTCTGCTTGTGTTTGTAGAGAAAAGTCTGTAAAGGCCTGTGTGGTTAAGCAAACTGCTAAAAGCCATGTTATCTTTACAGTATACTTAAATACCACATTCCCATTTAGTCAGCCTTAGCTTTCATCTTAATTAAAAGCTGATTCAGAATTGAATACTCAATTTTCAGGCAATGACTCTAGACAGTAAAGGCATATAAATGATCGAGTGACTTGTCCTTTTCATTAATGGTGAGCTTTAGACTATGTTCTGAAATTCTGCCTTCTAGTGTGCATGTTGTGGTGGCTTTCTGTGTTTTGATTTGTTGGGATTTTTGGGTCAGTATTTACCTTTTTCTTGAATTGTTGCATCTACTAAAAGGTAAATGGTAGCATCTCAAAAAAGAATACTGTTGTTTTCACTATTACCTGCAAAATCTTAGCTTTAAAAATTAAATTTGTCTCTAGTAAGGAGTACAGTATTTCTTTAGTTTACTGGAACTAGTGTTCTGAACTGTCAGATGCTGTTGTACAAGGAGAGTATTACTAACCTGTTGCTGCTTTAGTGAGACAGTTTTTGGCTTCTGAAATTGTTATGGTGCCAGGAAGGAGGAAGGATAGGAATTAGGCTTTATTTTCTCCCTCGTGAAGGAACTTGTCTCTCCCTGCTGCAGGGAGAGCTCCCATTAGAGAAAAGGGAAGGCAGTATCACAGTATCTCCAATGAAAGAACTGAAGTTGTAGAGGAAACCATCATTTCGGGCTTCACCTTTATGCCTTTTTTTTTTCCTTTTTCCTCCTCTGAACCTGTAGTGGTGTGGATGTTCTGCAATCGTTTTTTGCAAGCAACTAAGGACGTGTGCTTTTAAGGAGACAAACAGTGCTGACAGGGGAGGGCATAGGGAAAATGGTAACCCACCTGCCAAGAGAAGGAGTAAAATTTCTTTTTGTTGAAGAATAAAGCAATCCCTTGCAAGGTACCTTTCAAAGCTTTGCACTGTTTGGCACCGGGGAGTTGCTGATGACTGGCTGAATTTCCCGCTGGCAATTACACTAGCTGTAGCGCAGGAGAGGGATGGAGGGAAAGGCCAAGCCTGGGAAGAGGGGGCAGAGTAATCAAAGGTGGTATCTCTCTGCTGTCCTGAAGGTCTAAATACGCCCATCGTTTGGCTGGAAGACAGAGCCGTCTTTCTCTCCTCTCAGACCTCCCCAAAAATCCCTCCTCACCGAGTCTCTTGCTCTATCTCACGGACAGCTGTCCCCTGGGCCTGCACGCAGCGGGAAGCGAAGCGTGGGGGAAGCTCTGCTCGGCTGGCGGCCTGCGGCGAACGCGTCCCGCCCGAGCGCCCAGTGCGGGCGCTGCCGCAGTGCCACCCGTGGGCTGTGGCTGGTCCGGAGCGCCCGTCGCCCCCGCGGCGGTCACCCCAGGCACCGCGGGGCGCGCACGTGGGGCCGGAGCGGGGCTCAGC
>VZTH01013869.1:32910-143700 GCA_013397815.1 Aleadryas rufinucha
CGCAGGACCGGCGGCACTTGGCCGTCACGCCACTGAGGTGAAACGCCCACGGAAGCTCTGCGTCTCGGCGCTTGTACCGGCCTTGGTACGGAAGTGCCGGAGCTGGGAATGCGCCGTCCGGCCCTGGTCGTGGGTGGTGTGACGGGTGTTGGGAGTTCTCGACCGGTCGGAGCGCTTACGGCCGGACGTCTCCACGTGTGTGCGTGGTCTTTTCTCATTTAGGAAAGATTTTGTGTTCCCTTTGGTGCGGAATAGTGGGTTTGAGTTTTGGGCTTTGAGCACCCACTCGTGGTAGACGGCGCTCTGGTAACGTGTCTGCAGGAAGACTTCCAAAATGCGTTTCCACCGACTCCTGCTGCTGTGCATATGGCCATCTTCTCCCTTCCTTTCCTTTACTTGCTATGATTTGCCTTCTCAGCACTGTTTTCTACAGGTAGCAGGAGAAACATAGCCTTTAAAAAAAGAGTTCTAGAGGTGCCTTTTCTGAATGCTGGTGTTTTTAGAGGTTTACATTTGGTAAAAATCTCTTGCACTGTCTGTATAAACAAGTTGGACTCAGGACTTCAAGGGATACTTAATTTAGTCCGCTTATGATGCTAAATTTGGAGGAGGTGTCAACTCCCCTGAAGGCAGAGGCCCTGCAGCAAGACCTTGACAAATTAGAGGATGGGGCGGTCACCAACTGTGTGAAACTCAACAAAGTGTCGGATTTTGCACCTGGGTCAGGTAACCCTGGACATCTGGACAGACTGGGAAACAGGAGGCTGAAGAGTGTAATGGAAAGTGAAAGTTGCTGTCTCATAATATATGGTTAAATCTGTAATTAACTAACAAAATGTTTTAAAAACCTTTTACCCTATGACATAACAAAGATAAAGGGAGTAATCTTTAAAAAACATTAAAAATTATGGTTAACCAGGAACTGACAACTGTTCAGGAAATATAGTTGAATGAGCATGATGCCTTAGGTTTTAACTTTTAGTTTTTCAAATCCTGTACTGCCTGTGTGTAACTCTGAAGTTTCGTGTGCCCTGTTAGCTGCTGTTCTCTCATGCTGGTTACACATAACAAGCCTCTCTAGGTTTGCTCTCCAAGGACACCTAGATTGTCCCAGCCCCCAAAATGTGTAAACTAAAAGCCTCTGAAGAGGAGAGGCAAACTTGGGGTAATTACATCATTAGCTGGAGTTATAACTGGAGAATTAACCCTGATATGCAAATGGACCAAACTTATAAAAAGTGTGAAGAACTCATGACTCGTCGTCCATCTTGGGATATTTTTCTCTGTACTTTGTTCTGATAATTCTGAACTGATAATTTGGCTCTTCTGCACGTTTTTCTTCATCCATAGCATCTGTTCCAAAACAGCCAAGTAGAACTGTACTAAGCTTTCTCACTGCCAGGAGTAAACAGTAAGAATTATTCAGACTCCTTTCCCACTGGCCATAGTCCCCGTATTTATCTATTCTCTGATGTATCAAGAAATAACTACTTGCAAAGATGCTTTACTTGGAAATCCCACTTCTCTTTCTTCCTGTGTGTCTCAGTTTGAGACAAATTAGGAGGAAATGTCCTGAGATGAACATATCCTCTAAGGAAGGCAGGTTTCGGCAGCCCCTCCCCCACAGGTTCGAAAGGAATTCCTTGGAGGAAAGTGAAAAAAACCCTGTTTATTTAACAAGCAGGGTGCACACATACACAAGAAAGAAAAGAAATGAATAATGTTAGATAATAAACCTCTCACTGCGGAGAAGACCTGGTAAATTCAGAGTCCTTTCTATAGGTGTGGCTGTGCTCTCTCCAGAGCTGGGGTGCAGCGTAGGCCCCTCCAGGCTGTGGTCTGGGGCCTCCTGGTGATGGTGTTCCAGACCGGAGCAAAGCTGAACAGTTCCAGGAGAAGAAGAAGTCACAGTCCCAGGAAAACGTCTTGCCTCAGCTAATGAACGACCAGCTAGCTAAAAAGGCAAAAGACTGCAACTCTCTTCCCTGTTGCAGAGCTGAGAGCTGGGGAGAGAGCAAGTGAGTTATCTGTGGTTTTGAACACAGGCCGCCGAAAGAATTCCACCGGCTTTGGCCCCCCTCTCCCGGACCTATAGGATTCATGTCTGGGCAATAAGCAGACCATAGGGAATACAGTATCATACAGCCACCCCAGGACACTGTGAAGGTTCACAAACTTAGAAGTTGTGAACTCTTATGGGCAGTATGGTGATAAATGCTGGTTTAAATTGCTGTAAGGAAGTTTACTTCTTCAGCCGCCTTTTTATGCTGCATTTTGTTCTGTACCAGAGTCAGTACAGGAGACAGAAATGACGACTACAGTACTGTGGGTAAGAAACCAGACAGAACTGACATGCCTATCCCTAATTATGGATCATCGCTTTTAATTTTTCAGATGTCTGTGCCATATAGTGAAAATCATACAGAAAGTATGGATTTTTCTAAAGCAAAAGAAGTTATCACCCTAAAAGAAAAAACAGTCACTTTTGGGGTTCAGGGTTGTTGAGGAACCAACTCATGTTGAAATACCAAGTAAAATTAAACCCCCTGGTGGATGAAAGTAGTGTGGATCCATTTCACTCTTTCTGGCTTGCAGTGCATGAATTGGTTATTCAGTGCTCCCCTGTGATCTAGAGATAGTTTCTCTTTCATGCCCTCTAGATGGCTGTCTTGTTCTCTTTGAAAGAATATTACACAGAGACTGGTAGAGCTGTAAGAGAGAAAGTTTATCTAATTAGTCTCAGTTTTTACATGTTTGTGTATTTGCAATGTACTTTAATATTTATGAACAAAAATTATGATATGTGACTATTGAAAATCTCTTGTGAGCAACTGTCAGCGGATATGTCTTCTGCTTCTGGGCAGGGGGTGGATAAGTACTAATTTGTTTCAGATAATTGAAAGTATTTCCTAATAAACTTTCCATTATATCAAAAAGCTGCTAATTTATTGCGCAAGAAAACTTATGTAAATGACAATATAATTGCCAAACAACAGCTTAATAAAACCACACCATCCAGCAGTGTGGAGTGAAAACTTCCTGAGGTTTTCAGTTCCTCCTTGTTAAAAAAACCTAAAATTTTTGGTTCTTCTTCATTTATTTTGTTAGATAAACTGCTTAGTGCAGGAAGGAGCGAGTCCAGTGTTTGCTATTCAGCTGACATCATTACCTGCAAGTAAATCAACTTAGAATGGGACCTGGTATTTGCTGTGAGTAAGTACAGAGAGTCATAAGGATCTATTGCCCAGTTTTCTGAATTGTGATTGTCTTGGTTTGAAAGACAGGTGTCTGCCAAGGAAGGCAGTAACCTCCCTTGGAACAGAAAATATGACCCCTTTCCCTCCGAATTATTACAACTTTGAATTTACGGGGCTTTCAGGCAAAGATATGGGAAAAGGAATAACAGTTTTTACCAGTGTATACATATGTATAACAAGGCACACAAACAACAACAGCAGCAACACCAAACAGGAACAGAACCCCATTGCAGCCTCTCTCGGCTCTCAGGTGCTTTCCCCTCGGTGCAGTTCCGCTCAAGGCCGGCAGGGGGCGCTGTTCGCTCCCGGCCAGGCAGGGCGGGTGCCGGGATTCCCCCGTGCCTGCAGGGGGCGCTGTGGTCACCGCTGTCCCTGCAGTGATGGCGAGAGAGAGGGAAAAGGGGCTTCCTGTGCCAACCCCCAGGGGCAGCTGGGCCCGGTGCTCCTCGGCATGGCGAAAGGAGCTGGAGCGGGGCCTTTGGAGCAGCAGCTGGAACGGCAGGGACGAGCAAACCCCTGGGTGGCAAACAAAATGTAGCAGAAACTCCGTGGCCATAGCAGGAGCCACAGGGGATCGGGTGGACACAGAATGTCGAGTTAAAGTGTAGTGAAAAACCCCAAAGCAGCAGCAGAAAACAGCGAGGCTGGGCAGCAGCAGCCGGGCTCCCGCAAGCAGCCGGGAGATGCTCCCTGAGAGGGGTGGGGAGGGGGTCAGGGTCCCGGGTTTTCCCCTGAGGCACCCGAGTAGATGGTGAGGGTCCTTTCCAGGGAGATTGGATGTTAATAAGGTCCCAGTTCAATGGCTGCTCTTGCGAGCAAAGCCTCACCCACAGTAAGGAAGAAGCAGTAAAGGACAGAACTCCGTGGTGGCAGCAAATTCTCCCCACAGCAGCAACAGCACTGTCTCCTGCGGTTCCAAGAGCCAGAGAAAGTGAGGAGCTGAGCCCAGCCCCTCACCCCCAGCCAAAATCTCTCGGTATCTCTGCGCTTCCCAAGAGAAAGCCCCCGAGCTAAGAGACTGTAGCCAGCTGCACCCTTCCCCCCACCTTGGACACTTCTTTTGTCTCGTAAGTACCGGTCATTATCATCTCTTAGGCAAAAAGTGGGAGAAAATTCCCCGAGAGAAAGAAAGGGAAAAAAAATTTCTAACCTCCAGCAGTGATGGAGACATTTACTTTTCACATTGTTTCTTTTGTTTCTACATGTCTTTACATATATATTTTTTCCTACTTCTGAATTACCAAAAATGGAATTTTCTCAGTGTGTCACTCTGAACAGGAAGTGCCCTCCTTTTGACTGCAGCACTGATCTCAGGGTGTTTAGAAACGACTGTCTAGTTAATTGCTGTTAAAGACAATTGTTAAGAGATGATAACTTACATGATTTATCATTGATTAAAATAATTGCTTTCTGGAAAAGACTCCCTAATAAGTTAATGCTTCTGAAGGGGAGATTGTAAGATTATTAAACGTCCTTCTGCTGTCACAAAGAAAGATATCATTTTCTCTAAGTGACAATTAGCACAGTCTGATAGCAACGTTGGTTAGGAAATGACTGCCTTAATCTGCCTCTCCTGCATACAACAGGTCATTCTGATGCCTTGAGTCTTCAGGCATCAATTCAACAAAGGCAAATGCAGGGCTCTGCACCTGGGGAAGAATAACCCCATGCACCAGTAAGGGGCAAGGGCCAACCTGCTGAAGAGTAGCTCTGTGGAGAAGCATCTGGGGGTCCTGGTGGACAATAAGCTGTCCATGAGTCAGCAGTGTGGCCTTGTGGCCAGGTAGGCCAATGGAATCTTGGGGCATATGAGGAAAAACATTGCCAGATGGTTGAGGGAAGTGATCCTGCTCTGCTACTCAGCCTTACTGAGGCGTGTCTGCATGACTGTGTCCAGTTCTGGTCTCCTCAGTTCAAGAGAGACCTGGAGCTCCTGGAGCAGATCCAACAAAGGGCAACAAGGATGATGAAGGGACTGGAACATTCCTCTGGACTGGAGCATCTCTCTTTTGAGGAAAGGCTGAGGCAGCTGGAGCTGTTCACCCTCAAGAAGAGACAACTGAGAGGGAGTCTTACCAATGTCTGTCAGTATCTGCAGGAAGGTGTCAGAGGCTAGAGCCAGCCTTTGCCTGGTGGTGCCCAGCAACAGGACATAAGGCAATGGGCAGAAACTGATGTACAGGAAGTTCCACTGGAAGAACTTCTTTCCTGGGCATGTGACTGAGCACTGGAACACGTTGTCCTGACCTGTTGTAGAGACTCTCACTGAAGATACTCCAGAACCATCTGGAGGAAATCCTGTGCAATGTTTTCTAGGACAACACAGCTGGAACAGGGAGGTTGAACCAGATGACCCATTGTGGTCCCTTCAAACCTTATCCATTCTGTGATTCTGTGCAGGATAAGCAGTTATCCTTACTCCACGATTAAGATGAATCATGGTTGAAAAACATGATGTAAAGCATTAAGTGATCTTATCAGTCATTCATAACAACTCCTTTATCATACAGATTTTTTAAGGGAAAAGAAAGCAAAATAATTGGTATCCACCACATGCACTTTGTGGATCACAATTTCCATGACATGACATGTACACATCCCAGTTACACAGGAATATGTAACTACATTTTTACACAGAATTATATCACAGAACTCTCGTAGGGACAAAAAGTTAAATATAGAGTAATTAGGTCACACAGCTGCTCAGGTAGTAGGGTAAGGATAAATGGTCAGTTCATTTAAAAAAATCAAAAGTCAAATAAGAGTCTTTTGAGGTTAAGAAAAAAATATCACGAGCTTTACATTCGACTTTATTAAATTATTTGTTTTTATAGAATTTTCAAGTCTACCTAATTTAAATATATTTCCAATGAAGTAGATGGCTTGGTAATATTATTAGAAGGCTTCAAAACCTACATTTGTTTTGACTTCCAGAAATGCTTGATAACCTGAGCTGTTTATTATAAAAGAAAATAAATCAGAAAACTCAAGGAGCAGGAGAAAGTTTAAGGTTTATTCCTTGTGCAGCTGTGTTTGTGTGAGAATGATGTGTCACCAGGTATAGTGACAATGAAAGCAGTAGTGTTTGAAGAGAGGATGATCCCTGAAATATGTCAAAAGTAAATGAATGTAAGAGTTGCTGGGGGAAGCATTGTCTCTGGAAAAAAAATTTTCAGCACAAAAAAAAAGGTGATTTTTTTACTTCAGTGTCTGCAGCAAAGTCCTTCAGTCAAACATTGGGTAATTGTTTTTGTCTGTTGCATTCTTTCTGTTTTTTCTGATAGTACTGTGATATATGAATTCGTGCTAAAGTGTATAAAGTTATAATTTATGTTATAAAGTTAAAAATAAGGACAAGCCTGAANTTGCTGAATATACTTGTTCAAAATGCCAAGAGATAGGCAAGACCATATCCTTTTCTCAAAACTTAAATACCATAAGGACAGTGTAAACTTAAATGAAGCTCTGAATTTCATGGTCCAGCTGTGCACCTTTCAGACCAACAGATATGAGAAGACATACCAAGCTGATCACATCTTTTCCAAGCTTTTGCATTATTCTTTCCTTTTCATGCCATATAGATAATGTGAGAAAAATCATGCTGAAAATATCAGTGTTGTAAGACTGTCAGTGTAAGATAAGCACACTAGGCAATGATCAACTTTTTCACAGCCACATTGTTTCAAGGCTTTTCTCCCCACGCACATTTGATTTTGCTTTCTTATGTTCTCTGTCTGTGAAGCTTACTCCTTTGCACCCACCATGTGACTCTAGTGTGAAAGTATGCTTGACAGTGAAGTGAAGAAAAAAAGGGAAATGTTGTGGGTACAGAATTGCAGTTTTAATGGTTTCCGTGACTGCAGCTTATGTAGGATGCACCTGAGCCATCTTTAAATGAGTTCACTTGGATGACACTAACATTTTGACAGTGTAGTGGAGTTGCAGTACATGTTAGAGAAGTGCAGAAAAATGTGTTTGGAACATGCTAAGATCTATCCAAACTATACAGTTTAAAGTCAGCTTAAGTACGCAGGATTGATTTGAAGGGAGCTATGTCCCAATGAAAGATGTATGATTAAAACACATGAGGTTTCCAGTTATGTAAAATTAAGGGAAATGTGAGGTTGTGCTGTCATATTCAGTGCTTCTCTAGTGCTGCTGTTGTCTGATTACACACAAATGCTGTTCATTTGAGATCATTGCTAACTTAAGCTTTTTTCCTTTAACAGTCTGCTCTTATTCTTTCTAATAACAGTGCTCTTAGGGTCTGTGTATGAGAAAATATGCAGATTCTAGTGTGTGCTCTCCTTTAATTTTTTTTCCCCTGCTTAGCTGGAAAGTCAAAGAAAAGATTTGCAGCATTTGCCGTTATTATGAGGGAACTGAGTGATTTTTTACCTACTCTTGCCTAATTGCCGGGACACACAAAAAAAGCAACCATAAAAAAGAGAGGAGAATGATCAAAGTCAGACACTGCATGTGAATATTCCATGTGTTCGGTACATGTATAGCTCTAAAAAATTTGGTTTTCAGAAAATTTTGTTATAAAAGCTGGAGGTGAACTTGAAAAGCTTCACTGGCTTTTTTTTCAGATTAGTGATGTACTTGACATGGATATTTGACTCTGCAATGCATCAGAACACATGTGCCTTGTGGGTCTTGCAATCAGTCAGTTGGGTTTCCAGGTTATTCTAACCCTGTACAGAAGCTACTATGTGTAACTCTTGATAAAATGGGAGAAGTTTACTGCAATCTTATTGAAGTTCTCACCTTTTACTCTCACTGAATTTCCGTGTTAATATCTGATACTGGAATGATGAAGTGTGTGTATATATATATATATATATATACACACACTTCATATATACACACACTTACAGTTCTGTAGAAGATTGCTGGTAGCTCCAGCTCCTCTTTCTGTTTAGTTTTAAACATGTACATGGCATATCTGTAGGGCAACTTAAACATTCCTCATATGATTGTCTCGTCAGGCTATCTATTTACTGTCTGCTCTAAAATCACTTCTTTATTTCCTGGTTTTGCTTGGGGATTCAGTCAATCAGAACTATATGTGCATATTCTAAATCTTTCATTTTTTAACCGTCATGCTTCCTCTCTAGAAAAGTAATTATAAAGTGTGCTAGCACTCAAGTAAATCTAGATCTTACATAAAGAACATTAAAATCACAAGAGGTTGCTAATTACATGAAGAATGAACAAGAAAAAAATAGCATCATCACCACATGACACTGCATGTAATCCAGGTATATCCTGAAGTAGTGGGACATTTTATTAGAGTGGCATAACAGTATGAAATATTTAAAGTCTGGTGTCAAGTTTGTCCAGAATGTTTCTTGAGTCAATGCTGCCAAACGATTAACAAATGGAAAGTTGGTACCACTGTGTGTGTGTGAGAGAGATGTAACTGATACAACCACATCTTGGTTTAAGTAAAATTCATCAAATTCTATAGAAATTCCTGTTCCAACAGTGCATAAGAAAATAGGTAGGGGGATAAAAAGATCTGGTCTTTATCCTAGCTGCTAAGGTGCAGCTAAATAAGTGAATCACCTTTCTTAGTTAGTTTTATTTTTAATTCTGCATAATTCCATTAACAAAAAAGAAACATGTAAAGTAACAGAGGTTGTAACGTCAGTGGCTTGGAAGGGGGATGTCTACATCTATTTATTAGGATGTGATAGAAGACTGTATCTTAACTTATTCTTCCATGTAATACTCCGCGTAAAGTTGTGTGACTACCTCGCACCAAAAGGTTAGTAAACATGAGCATATGGCTTCTGTCCTGGTGGTAGCACTTAGTACTCTCACTGCAATGCACCATGCATTTGGAGTAGGGAACAGGAATACAAAAGAATAAATAAAAATAAGTAATAGAAAAAGCACTGTAAAATGATAATGAGGGAGTATGCAGTTCCTCTCATCAAGCAGCTCACCAGAGCAGAAGTGTGGCCTCAGTCACGGCACTGTGACTCATTATTAGAATCCTTTGCCTAAAGGCTTGGAGCAGTGATGCAGGAGAACTTCACGCTGAGAAGCTGATAGTTCGTTGGAGTGACTGTGAAACTAATCAGGCAGCCGCGGCTGCTGAAGGCTTGCGTTTGTTTCCTGACAGACATATTCAGAATCAAACATTAAGACTATCGAGTTCTGTGCGTTTCTGTGAGAGCACAAAGCATCCCAGCTTATTGAGTATGAAATGTTGTTGTTGTTGTTGCAATAATAAAAATTATTATCATTTTTACCAGCTTCAGTTCTCTGGGGAATAAGAAAATGTCCCTCTGGAACTGCTGCAAATCTGACATTTTGTTTTGTAAATTATTTCTCTGATTTGGACAGGGCAGCATGTTCATTTTCAACATTAGAATAATATTTTCCTATTAGCCTAGGAAAGGGATTACTAGAATGAATATTTTTCTGGTGCTGCTCTCCATCATTGTAGTGACAGCACAGGAACTATAATATTAGCCCAATTCTAAAATTTTTCTACCTTGTGCTCATTTTCTGTTCCTGATTGTTTCAGCATCTTTGTGGCTGCCACACAACTCCTCTCGTGTAATGATAAAGGTATTCATCCTTGGTCACTTAATAACGCTTCAGATTCTTTATTGTCATATCTAAAAGCCTCTTGAAATCTGAATAGAGTTCCAGTTTCTTTATGGTCTTTACCATGTTGTGCCTTCTTAGCTAGCTATCTGTATCTATAACTGTTCATAAAGAAACAAAATTTGATGTTAATTGGAAGCATGGGAGGCCTTCAGGGAAGGGAAGACTAAAGCCTGAGAAAGCCAAAAAAAGTGGGTTCACAGCAGGCTGATATTTCAGCATTGTAGTTCTCTTATCTTATGTTTTATGGCACAACAGATATTCTGTCCTTTTTCCAATGATGATACTGGAAAGCCCTTGCATTTCTTTACTTTGATGTGGGGAGTCCAATCTTAGATATCTCATGTCCATTGTACCATATAAAGAAAATGCCCACTGACCAGAACTGGGCTCCTCAAATGGCCTGTTTGCCAAATTGCATTAATCAGCAAAGAGAAAATACCAAAGAAAATGATGGGCTTAAGATTCCACTTTGTTAAGGATTTGGATGTCTTACTTCATTAAGCAACTGAGGCAGGCTAGTCTTTTTTTCAGACAGAATACAGCAAGGAGAAGGTTTGCTTATACCCATTATTGATAGGCAGGAATTCAAGTGCACTAGGAGCTTGGCCAGTGGAAATTTAGATACACAGGGAATTCAGAGCTGGCTGGCAACTGAGTGGAGCATTTGGGAATTAGGGTGATAGGTCCCACTTACAAATTTATTGCTGAATGGTTCTTTTATGAATTCTGTATTTCCTTTTTCTGAAGATCTGAGAGAAGAACATGTAGTTCTTTATGCCTGTGTACATGACCAAACCAATAAAACTTACTGATGCTAGGAACAACAGTTATGGGTTCCCACCATTTTTAATTGTCTAACTTGGAAACATGAACTGTCAAGACTGAGTATTTTGTTTTCTAAACCAAATGGTCAAGACACATGCTTTTCCTATTTAATTTCCTCTATTGATTGTATTTGAAATATATTGAATCCAGGAATGGTTTGAAGAAAAGCACTGTAGGTTGAAATGTGATTAAACCAGAGATAGTATAAAGGAGAGAATGTTGGAGGCTTTGGTTTGCCTTGTCTGGCTGAAATTAATTTGATAATGCAGGATAAACTCCACCCTCATATGTTCCTGTGACAACCTACTTGGCATAAACGGCAGTTATATAGAACTATGAATTTAACCTCCTTGTGGCTGGGTTTAAAATCTGAGCAAAATGAAGACCTAGATTTGGATGCATTTTTTGTGAATTTTCATCATTGCTTTATAACTCTAAGGAAGCACATGGACTGCATATGCTGATTCAGATGCATACAATTTTGAACTTTCAGTATTTAAAATAGTGCTGGGTAATCATTTAATCGTTTGGAGTTTGGTAAACATTATTTCTGCATGTGTGTACTTTGTTTTCTTTGAAAATTTTATTGTGGTTTAGAATGGTAACTTACCAGAGCACTGTACTTGGCTAGAAAGTATTTGTGTATCTGGACTTACTGAGTGCTAAATAGTAATTTGCAAGCTGTATGGCCAGAATACTTGCCAATGATTTGCAGATTTTAATACACAAACTGAAGAAATTTATAGAAAACTTTAAATTTGAGGATTTTGGCTTTCTCTCTGCTTTGGATTTAGTGAAGCTGCTGGTTCAAATGACATGCTGATAGCACCAAATAACAGCAGTTATTGGAATATTTTGCTCATCAGTGAATACTTTCAAATAGTGCCCTAAGTAAACTTAATCAAGGAACATACATACAGTTTAAAAACTAGGCTTAATGCAAATACAAAGAAATAATAATTCAGTACAATTTAGGAATACAATATCTATCAAGTGTGGTGTTTTCTAGGTGATGTGAGGCTCTTGTTGAATCTTGCATTTCAGTGACAGTCATCTGATCTAATTTCTGTATCTTGATAATGTTTTAGTGACTTGATAGAGTCTAATCAATGCTGACCACAGCACATAACGTAAGTGACAAATTTTGCTCTTCTTATCTGCACATTCTTCTTGGGCATATCTTGCTTGATTTCTGTTTGTATTGGTTTTAATTATCTAAACATTAAGAGAACAGTATAGACAATGTAATTATTGTCTGTGCTGCTGTTCTCCTTCAATTTTTGGTTTGGGGTTTTTTTTCATGAAGAATTACACTGCAGGATTTGTTTCTTTTGGTTTTGTTTTGTTACTGGCTTCTCACAGCAGGAGATATGGTAAATGCTTTATTTTCCTCCATCTCTTCACTGTATTCCCTCTCCGAAATTTCTACTCCGTCTTTCTGAGGAATTTATTGCTTTAGCTCTTAAAAATTAATTTATAAAAGATGGTTTAAATGTGTCTACAGTGCATGTTTAAAACATCTAAAGCATTAGTTAGGCCAAAGCATTAGTTAGGGCTCTTAGACTTTCCTTCTGCTCTACTTACTGCTTTGGGCAAATAATTTGAGAAAAAATATGGATGCTTTAGTGAAGGACAATAAGTTGAAATAACTTTATTTCTTAGTCTTAAATATGTACTGAATACAGATAGAATGTGAGGCTTGTTTAACATAATATTCCAGTTTAGTTATTGTATAACAGAGTAAGAAATCCCAGAGGATTTTTTTTAGCAAGGTAAAATAGAATCACATACACTCCTTATTATTGCAAAAGTTTCCTTAATCACATTGTTTAAACTCTGCAATACATTGTAATGCTTATTAGTGGTTTTTCATTTTCAACTGTCAAATAATTCCTTTTGCTAACTCTGGATAAATAGCACTCTCAATACTTTTGGTTTTAGTTATAGATGATTTTATATATGACCAGACAGCTGATAAAATAAAGAACTGCTGTGTTTTCCACTGTGTTGCATTTAGAGGTTCAGATGTGTTAATGCAATTTATTTGATTTTTAAAATTTTATAAAAGTTTCTTCAACTAAAATTCTGTTAGTGATTCTTGTTGTCAAAGATAATGAAAGGAAATTAAATGTTCTTTGACCTGTAATGACAACAGATGGTCAGGATCTAAACCAGAAGAAATAAAAATAGCCTCATGGTCTCTTTTTGTTCCTGTTTTCCAAAGAAAACTCTACATTATCGGAAGTCCCTACAATTAGAGGCAATGAAAGGTATGTTTTTTTCAATGGGCTTGTGTGAGGAAATAAATTTGGAATATCAGTTTGCTATACCATTTCCAATAATGGTTCCCCTTTTCAGATTTTCCTTGTTATTCTTTTGTTTAGCAGTTTGAAATTTGATTCGTTTTTGAGTCAGAAGTATTCTGAGAAAAGTGGAGAAGGATCTTCAAGAGTCCTATCAAGACAGCAATGAGTGTCTAAAACTAAATATGTAAATAAGTCTATTTTTTTGTTGTCTGCTTGCTGCTTGTTTTTTTCTTGGGAGAGAGGGAAGCACTAAACATGGGGCTGGTTAGGGTCTGTATCCTTTGGTATGGAAAAGTCTTTAAGATTTAAACTTTACTGGTTACTTTTTTTTTTTTTTTAATTTGAAGCAAAGGAAATAAACTGGCATAGCTAATTATTAAGATATAGTCAGGCTAAGTGGTATTGGGTAAAGGAGTTAATAGAATTTAAGATGAGAACAAAATCTTAGCAATTTTGAACTACTTGACTTTTTAAAACCTTGAAGTTTAATATTTTAGGAGACTTCAAGACAGATAACAATGGAAATGTGACACACTAATACTGTATTTCAGCCATTAATGCCTTCTTGAACCCATCAACTTTTTAAATGTGCCCTGTACTCAGCTAAATTGGGTTGTCTGAAGAGGAAAATGTTCAAAAGTATCAAGAGACTGTGGACAATGCACTGTTGAAAATGGACCACCTCTAGTATTAAAAAGTGCTGATACAGGGCATTTGTGTTTTTTCACCATATGTCTAATTCGTACATATTTAGTGCTGTCTCCTTTCTATTCAGATCAGTCTTCAAAAGCCTGCAGAATGTTTGTAATTGTCTTTTCTTTCCATGATGATCCTTGTACATGATGAAATGAATTCTCTGAGTCTTTTCATAAAGTACTGAATTCCGCAAGTCTATTGTAATAGTGAAGTTATTTCTGCAATTCTTTGTTGGTCCTTTTAAATAGGAAAACCTATTTGTGTTCCTTTTGTTTTGATTAATTGATGCAAACTGCCATAACAGAATAGTTTCCTCTTTTCTTCTCTATTGTTATGTGCACCCAGTTATTGCCTCCATCCATTTTCCCACAACATCTCAATAGAAGCTTAAATTGGAGTGCTTCCCTAAGTGCCCCCTAATCTGTATCAATCTGTTTCTGATATCCAAATTTTTACAGTATGTTGTATTAGAATACAGTAAAATAGAATATAGAGGTGGTACTTATTAAAAAATCCACACCACTTTTTATGCCTGAGTGAATCTCTTCATTATAAAGACTTTGCCAATACTATAAACAATGAAGAGAGAGAACTTAAGCTGCAGAGAGGTGTGTTTATTTAAATAGTTTTGTGCATAAGACTTTTCCTAAAGCAGAGGTGCTTGGAGAAAAATTGTAAAGTCTTACAATTTTCTAAAAAGTATCTGAAGCCTCTTGGATTTATGGAATTTTAAGTACTGGAAGTATTATGATTTATTTTATATCATAAACTCTGTATAATAAATGTTGTTGATCAACCTTGGGATGCTGCACTGGGTTTGGCTAAGTGGAATTTCTAGAGCTATATCGAGTGCTTACTTGAAAATGTAAAGAAAGACAGAATTTGCTTTTCCTTCAGCAATATACTTCAGTTATTGATCCTTTTCCTTTAGTGAGTACAGCCAATGTTGTTGCTTGGAACTTTAATAAAAGTGCCCGTGATTCCAAGATAGAAAAAGCAGATAAATATAAGATCAATCAGAAATCACTGCTTATAATTTCTTGTACTTGTTTTGGCCAATGAAGAAGGAAGGGGTGATCCTTATTGTCTGTCCTACCTCTCTTAACCTTGTAAGTGGTTGTAAATTATTGCCATTAAAAGGTGGCTCTTTTGAGGGTAAGTCTTTTGAGATAAGAAAATTAACATTTTAGTAAATTAGAGCGGGCAGCTTATCATGTGAAAATCTGAGTTACTTGGTTTATATTTAGATGATTTTTCTTCTCCTTTTTTAAAACTTAGGACACTGGTATTTCTCTGTTTCCCTAGCTTCAAAATGTTTACAGAAAATGAGTGACGACTGTATTTTAACACAGAACGTGTCCTTCGTTCCAGCTTCTCTCTAATGTTCGGTGGCTGAAATAGAATTCTGCTGGAGCACTGAGTCAGGAGGGCTGACCCAGCAGAGCGCTGTGTGTGTGACATATAATGAAAGGTTGAACTGTCTGTCTCTGAGGTGGCGTAGCAGATCAAATCACAGAGGATCAGGCAGAGATATGTTGCCTTGCTCTGAGTGACAGAAGTTAATAATTAGTGACAATGATTGACAGATACACTCCATCTGCCGCTCTGACGCCTAGGAGCAGTTATTCCACAACTGTCTGCAGGCACAATGAACTCCTCTGGGAGAGAAGGATGGGCTGTGATTGACAGCTGCCTCCAAGAGAGACAGGCCACTGACAGTAAAGTCACTGTCAGCAAAAGTGTTGAAGTCTCCCCCTGTTCCCTGGAAGTTTCACTAACTGTATACATTTATTCTCTTTCATTTATCATGTCAGGTGGGGTTTTAAATATATTATTAGCCAGTCATTTTCTTAACTGCAGGGGTTTTTTTTCCAATAGTAATGTAGAGATCCATACACAGTGAGATGATTTCACCTATCTGCTGCTGAGTGAAAGGGTGTAGACCAGCATACTGACATAGCTCTATCTAATTAACCTGTCTTTCTGTCTGTTGGGAAAGAGGAAATATTGCATTACTTTCTCTCTATATTGAAATTTTGAATGGTAATATAACAATGTTGCACTTTTTATATTTTCAAATGCATAAAAAATATTTGGAAATGTTTTATAATTTAAGTCTGTATTATAGGTTGGTTTTGACAGAGATAGTAATCTGTGGGAGGGTTTTTTAACACCATGGATAAAACTATGGTTTGTAATGTAAAATTATACTTAAAACAGCAGAGACAAGCCAACTAGTGCATGCATTCAGTAAGGTAGATATATGTAAGAAAATTATTGTAGTATGCTTAATATATTAATTTCATCTGTTTAACTAATTACAGATTATTTATTCTATGAAAGCAGGTACAAGTAGCATTAATTTTTTGTGAGTCTCATTTCATAATACTAAGAGCCTTCAATGTTTGGGAAGATTTAAGAGTATAATTCTTTTTAGGTTTTCTTTTGTTTTATTTTCTTTTCTTCTAAGTTACATTAGTATAAGCAGAATACATTTATCCAAACCCTATATCAAATTGCAGTTGTGAAACATTAGTTGTAAAACATTATTTCCATTTAATAGGAAGTAGGACTTATCCTACCATGCATATAAAAAGAAATTCTGTGATCCATTCATAATTGCCTATTTTCTTCCCTCTAGCATATGAAACTACAGAAAAGAATAGACTTGCTGCTCCAACAAATTCCCACAGATGCTGTAGTAGTACTTTGAGGATGTTATTTTTGCACTGTTTTGTGACGCTCTAAGGTGAGGTCTTTCGTTAATCAAATATTGTATACTTAGTAGAGGAGATCTATGTAGAATTTTATTCCTGTTTCCTTTTGCATTTTGAACCCCTCTCTACTTTTTCTCTAGCTATACATTTTGTGCCTGACTATGTAGAAAGCTATCAGATGTAGAATGAACAAAATACTGGAAGAAACTTCATTTTTGATCTTTTCATAACAACCCTTACTGTGTTTACAGTGATAAATATAATGCTTTAAATTTGAGTTTGCTAATTTTTTTAAATTCAATGAATTTATGTAGGTTTTTTTAAGTAATCAGCTAATCTTCATGCACAGGTTGTTCATTGTGATAGACAGAGGAAATCAGAACGGATTCAGTCATAATAGAGAGTTTGTCTGTAGGAAGGCTTAGTTAGCTTCCATCTTTCTGTTACAGTTCTCTTGCTATATTATGGTGCTAAAATATCTGCTGCTGCTCCTCTCAGGAGGAAGGAATTCCTGCATTTCAGGAAGGAAATGCAACCCTACAAGGTTGAGTGGAGCTATTCCGTATGGAAGAGCCCCACCATTGCAATGTTTGAAGTAAAGGGTCCCAAAATCACTGTGATCCCATTGGCAGGCATTCATTCACTCTAGATTTAAGCATCTTCAAACTGTATTTTAGAACAGCTTCTATACAAAATACATGTGGGGTTATTAATGTGTTCAAATGTGGTTACAGTATTGTCAAATACCAATTATGACAAAGAAAGGCTTTTTGTTTATACCCGATTTTATTGTTTGCAGTTTCCCTCTGAAAAGTCTTTTCTATGACTGGTTTCTCCAGTTCTCATTCCCCTTCATAAAATGAAGAATGAATAGACTGACTTTTTTACTATGTGGTTCGTTAAAAATAAAGCTTAAGGAAATTTGTGCTTGACGTGCACACTTTTACACAAAAACTAAGATTGGAATTTTGAGGATTCAGATGTTCTTCAGTCAAATTGCAGCATATCTTGCCATGGTTTCAAAGTATATTTTTCAAAGAAGCCAGTTTAAAATTACTTTTGAGTTTTTCTATGAGTGTAAATTAAAGAGTTAGATAGAATCAAACATTCTGACATTTCTACATAGCTATGGAAGTGATCTGTTATGCAATGACACTTACTTGGTCTATGTTTATGACAACACAAAGCTAACAAACCTACTTTTGTAGCAAAAATATAAGCAAATCAGAGGTAAAATAACTAACTTGCCTAACCTCTATAATTTTTTCTTTCTAAAATCTGGTTTAAATCTTATCTAGTTTTGGATTTATTGTCAAAAAATTTTGTTCATTTTTTCTCTTTGTAATTTTACTGATTATGTGAGATTTATCACCATCTTCAAAGATCATGTCATGTAGGTTTTTTATTTTCTAACCTGTTGCAATAGGGAAGCAACACAAATGGAAAGTTAGCTATCCTTTGGAGTAAAATAATTCAAAATGTTCATCTTAGTGTTTGCTGGGAACATATGGAATTAGAGGACACAAGTGTTCACTCTTGCACTGTCCCTGTATCCCAAAGGTGTTTGCTCCTCTGCTGATTTTCTGCTTCAACCTAAATCAAAAACCTGTTGGGTACATCTGATAAAGTCAAACACTTTCATTTTTGTAGGAATGCAGTAATTTGAAGTCCCTAGACTGTTAAACTGTCTCGTCTTCAACAGGTAAATAGGTTACAAGTTGGGTTTGTTTATAATTTACTTGATAATTTCTTCCTTCCTAAATCCAGATGCTTGGATTAAATTTTCATTTGAAGACTTAATGATATGTTTAATTTTTTTTGCCTATGACTAAACATTATCATTGTTGGACTTTCTTGTCTTAGCTGCTGTTTGCATCTGAAATACATATGGGTGGAAGGGATCTTCCCTTCCCTACTGTTAAGGGAGTCTGTGAAATCCTGTTCAGCAACATGAAATGAAACATCAGCTAACACAAAATTATTAATGTATCTGTATCAAACAAAATGCCTCAATTTCAGACTTCCCAAATAATAGCAATCTTTTCGTTTTAAGCCAGGAAAAATAGATGGCAATCCTAAATTGTTGCCTGTTTGTTTGTAGCACCAGAACACAGAAACAAGATGAATTTCTAACTCTGAAGTGTAAAAACAGTCTGGAAAAGATACCTGCTTATATGAGTATATAAGCTTTCCTCAGTTTGTTTAAAACTTCATCTTGGTCTTCAGATTTGGAGACCTGTAAACCTCGAAAAATTTGGTTATGAGAAGGGGTATTTTTTCCTTCCTGTCGTGCAGGAGCTTTTAGTGTTCTTTAGCTTTCTGCAAGACAAATAAGAGATTTTATAATTAATTACAGAGATAAAGATAGGAAGTAAACTGAGCTGGAGAGTGGTAATATCTTCTTAACCCAAAGCTGTACAAAACTATGACTATAGGTAACATAATACGTTAAGAAAATAGGTGAAACCCTTTCACTTGTGACAGTTAAAATGTATCTGCACGAGGGATTCAGGAATCTGACAGTTGTGAGACAATACAATTTTAAATAGGCAAAATGCAGAGATTTATAGTGTCATCTAAATCTAATTAACTCAAGGTATCCTGTGCCTTGGGTTAGTTATAATTTGCAGTTACTAGATTGGATTTTATTAGTTAGTGCAATCACAAGTCTGTAAAATTTTCATGTATTTTGCATATTGACTCTATCTTGCATTTAAGGAAAGCAATTAGACTATAATTGTCTCTATTCTGTTAATTCCTTTCAAAATTCCAGAATTTGTGGAGCAACTGTGTTCCTGAACTCTGGCTTTACTTGTTATGATAGATGAAATGTTTGTTTTCTTCCAAGTTTAGACTTTGTCAGCCTGAAAAAAGATGAAGAACGGTATCAATCCCTATCAATAACACATAGATTAGGGCTGTGAACTCCTGATATACTGTCTGTAAAAGAGGAAGTGTGTTCTCTAGTAAGAACCATCTTGTGTTTATTTAAAGTCTTGTTATGTTATCATCGGGTAAATTTTGACTTAGATTTCCTTTACAACACATTCTGTTCTCAGGAATCCCATAACCAGCTCATCAAAGAAAAAAGGACACTAACTGGAGCTATAATATATGTTGTTTCATTTTCAGTATTGAATTTAAGCCTAAGGGCAGCATTCTAACAACTCAAGTGTTCTAGACAGCAAATAGAAAAAAAAAATATTCTTCTTTATTTCTGGTTTTGTGGTTTTTTTCACTTGTATTAGTTTCCTAATACCTCAATCAGTAATTGTAGTGATATGCCAAAGATAAGCAGACTAATTGGTTTGCCAGAGAATGGGAAAAATGAAAGAAAACCCATCTGTCTGTGAATGTTAAAAAAAAGGTAATTTTAATGAAAACATAGAGATCATAATTTATTGCTTGTCTTGTTCTTTGTTGCTTTCAGTTGTGTTTTTTTTTGTGGCGTGATTATAATAAGTCTAAATGAAGATTTGCACTAGCTTTTGAATCAGCTGGGATACATTGTCTGTGAAAACACAGAGGCTGCCATGCTGTTTTACGGAATTCTTAATTTTGAGAAGTCTGTCTTGACAGTGTGCGTATATGTTCTTTTTTGTTTATTTCTAATTTGAATCCTATAGGAAAGGACTTCTATCCAAGAGCAACTAAGTTCTAAGCAAGTCAATATGCAATAAAATAGTCCTCCCTTCTTACTGGTGATAACTGGTTCTGAGTGCCCTAAGCTCTTCCTCTGCCTGCACCTGCCTCTTAAATCATTTAGCTACTAATAGGCTGTGGCAGAACAGTAGGGTGACCAAATCCAAAGATACCATATGTGGGTTTGCTGCCGAAGGATGACCAATTACTGAGTTTGCAGCATGGAGTTTACTTCAGTGGGGCATTAAATTGAATGTTTTCCCTCTGTTTGTCTCTTAGTTTTTTGGGAGACTTTTTTCTCGTTCCTGTTTTCTCTGGGGGCGTTTTGGTTGGTTGGTTGGTGTGGTTAGGCATGGTTTTGGTTTTTTGCTGGGTTTTGTTTGGTAGGGTTTTTTTAAAAATTAAATTGAAAAGAGCTTTGTATCTTAATTCTTCTGCCAAATTTGCTTGCAGTTAATTAACCAGATGAAAGCAATCATTGGGCAGGGATGGATGACTACTGTCATTTATAAATCTGTAAAACTCTATTGAAAGGGAAGATACCATCATCACTCTCCCTCTGCCCTTCTCATATGGCTCTATTCACTTCCAAACTTAAACCAGTTTACACTTGGATATCTACACTGGATTCCTCTGACTTGCTTTTGCTTTACATTGTGGTAAATAGCAGACTCTAATACTGTTTCTCTGTATTTTGTGCTCTGAAGGTATCTATAAGATATCTACAAACATTTATTTATTTTTTTTCCTTTTAATGGTAGCAATATCAGATAATTGCTGACTAAAAAAAATCCCAGCATGCTTTTATACATTTATTATTGAATAGTTTTGACTAAAGAACATACTCATATTTCCTTGAAGCTACTAAGCATAATAGTGATCTTCCTTGAGGGATCAAGAATGCTGTCCTGCTTTCTCCTGCTTGCTTTTTTGCAATAAGTCTTTTACCATATGCCATTAGAAATGTGGTGAGAAAGTTCTTCCTTATGTAATGTGAGTGTTCAAAAGTACCAAAGATTAATGCTTTTATTGATTACCATAAACATCAAGAAAGCACATACCTAAAGGATAGAATTGGCTGCTGGCATTTGTAAAGAACTTCCATGCTTTAGCTTCTTCTTGAGTGTTCTTTCGTTTTGTTCCAAGAATGTCTTGTCAGTCATCAGGCTACAATTATTTTAAGTAATGCAGATATAAGTGCACAATCACTGTCATCCTGTTCTGGGAAAGAGTCCTGGATGGTCTCCCTGCTTGCCTTCCAAGTAATTATTTAGGTAAATTAACTAGAAAATTCTGTGTTACTGTAGTGAAATAAAGTTCAGCATACAAAGTTATTTCAGTTACTGCAAAGTCTATAAGAAAAAGCTCTTATGCAAAATAATGGTATAATATTTCAAAACTAAAGCAAATTTGTTGTTTTATTTTAAGGGGAAAATCACATACTCTTCTATTAAACTATGTTGATTTTCCAGAATGTTTTATTTTGGACTGTCAGCAGTCCAAGTTGTGCGTGTCTTTTCCCATTTCAAATATTTCCTTGATTCACAATTTGATTAAAAGGTCCAGAAAGAACAAGGCCAACTGAGAGAGCTGCTTTGATCAAGCTGAGGGGCAGAGACTACAGCTTGGAGACTGAAGCTTTGGGCTTTTTGGACACATTCTTTCAGTCTGAGGCTTCATTTGCAAAGTTCACTGTTCATGCCTGTTAGCAGTGAAAGTCAAGTCTTGTTGAGTGTCTGTTTGCTAGCACAGCAGGAGATACATCATCTGTCTTTGAATAGGGCTGCTGTCGTTTCAGCTGACATGTACAAGAGGCAGCATGCCTTGGAGAAATAAGTGTGTGATAACTATACAGTGAACAAAATATTCTTAAGGCATTAGGAAACTAAACATATCTCACTGTGTTATACTTCATCTTCACAATTCAAAATGACACATTTTTATAAGTTCAACAGTTATAATGGAATACATGTGTCTGGCCCTGTGAACGTGACCCTTTAAAACCCCTTAAGTTTTATGGACTGCTTTGCAACAAACCTCTATAGAGACAGTTTTTAAAAGAGAAGGGGGAAAAAACCTTCATCTGCTAAAAGTGTGTTAGAAAGAAGCTCCCCCCACCGCTGTGTTTGATTCTCAGTACTTAAAATACTTAGTGGAATGAGTAAGTATCAGCTAAGAGCATCTTTTTTCCATCTTCATAATTTTCTTTCCTTCTCTTTTTTTTCTGTTTACACATCCAATCTAGTGTGTGCTGCCTCATCATTATTACTTCTGAGCTGATGACCTTACCAAAAAGATGTATCTAGCTGTAATCTTTGTCTCATCATTAACAGCCTGCTGTGAATCTGTTCTTCTGTTAATGGCCATTGATCCAGTAATGCACATTTCCTCAGTGATACCTTCCCCTCAGACTGTTACTTTTTCTCCTTCCCATTGTACAATAATTAACCCTTTTGGCCAGTATGCTGAGATCACCTCAAATGCTACACATAAGCCCTGCAGGGATATGAGGAAACAGATGCTGCCAGCACTTTATTGTTTAATTATGATTACAGATGTTTTTGCACTCAGGAGACTTGTCTGTCTTGGCAGTACATTTCCCATCCAGTCAGTCAACAGAATGTGAAATAGGTTTCTGGGTTGTTTTTGCAATAAAATATTGAATTACCTCCCAATAGGAAGAAGCAGATCAGGTACTTTTTTTCCAGAGTCAGAGCAGTGTTAAATTACCTAACTCTGTGTAGAGTTAATTTCAAACCTAAATTATTGTTATTATTATTTTGAAGTCCCAAGTTACATGGGAATGAATATATAGAAATATAGGTGTAGCATTTTTATGTTTTGGACAGCATGACGTGCTGAGCAATAGTTTGGTTCTTTCCTTGCAAGGCTTTTTCTCCTCTGATTTTGTCCCTTTAAAGCATATTTTAATGTTATTCTTTATACTGGTCTTTGGTTTGTTTTCTCAAATTAAGTTGAATGAGTTACTTCATGTGGAGAGTGGAAATAAGCCTATGGTAAGGAAAATCACGGGAATAGTGAACATATGAAATGTCTCTGTTTAAACTGAGAGACAGCAAAACAAGTGGGCAAATTTTACCATAGTTTGCCCTTCTAAAACATGTATATGATTAAGCTGTTTCTAATCTTATTTCTTCAAGATGCTAAGTAACAATTTGAAAACCATTTAAGTATTTTAGTTGAATTTCATTCTTTGCTACCTTGAGATACCAAACAATATTGTATCTATGCTTGACTCAGCAAGGTGGGGTTTCAGAAAATGAGAACTCTGCTGATGAGGTTACAGCTCTGCAGCTAGATTTATCCCTGGCAGAAATCAGCTTCTGTTTTTCACTTGACTTCCATAGTGTGTGATCCCATGGTAATGTTTACACTTTGTTGTTTCACCAATGCGAAAGCATTAAGAGAATAAAAATTATTACAACAACACTAAATAGTCTGACAAGAATGCAAGCATGTTCTTAAATGCATTAGTACAAATATTTGCTGGTTAATTGCTTTTGCTTATTTATGTTTAACTTTTTATGAAGATACTTGCAGTTTCTAAAGATAACTTATTGGTACACTGCTTTTACAAAATCTTTATTTTAATTTTCACAGGCACTATGTTAGATCTTCATTGAAGAGAAGGGTTTTCCATTTTGGTTCAAGTTTGGTTCAGTTTCAAGTAGTATATTTAGAAGTAAAGCAGATCGTTCAGAGAGTGTCATTAAGTTTTGCTTAAGGTAATTCAGGAATTCAGAAGTATTCTTTTGCTTGGCTTGCTTATAGCTGGAGAATGGATCAAAGGGTTTTAAGAATGGAGGCTGCAGTCTACAAATATTCTGACTTTTTAAAAAAATATTTTGAGAGATTTTTCGGTAACTCTTCACATCTCAATAATTTTTTTTCTGATCTGAGGTATATTTTCTTCAAATGCTTATGTTTGCAAAAAGTACATGGCTGCATAATAGAATCAGTTATGGTCTGTATTTTTTCAGCTGTTTAAGGAAGGGAAATGAACAAAGATCTCTTTCAGACTAAGGTTTTTTAGTGATCAGCATTAGAGTAAAAGAAGAACCATTTATTTACCTAGTCAGATGAACTGGGAATGTCTATTAAAATCCCCTTTTTCTTCAGGTTGGACATGTTAGATTTTTCTGTGAGAGGAAAGGGAGATGGCCTGCAACAAAGCTGCTCCAATTGAAAATAAAGATGCAACTGAACCACGTCAAAGACACTTCTCCTGTTTTTAGCTTCTCCCATGAAGGGGAAGATTGTCTCATTAAAGCAAGGAAGAGCACACAGTTTACCTAAGAGGAGACTGATTTATAGCATACGATGACTTCCATGTTTATACCTCCTTGAATTCTTCTGCCACAGAAAAACAATTCAGCTATCATGTGCACACCTCTCAAGGTGTGTTCCTTTGCAAAAGAATTATTGTGCCCTTGTTCAGTTTCCATTCAGTTTCCTTCTCTAATTATGTGGCTATAGACAGATCATAAACCAATATAATTCTCGCTGCAAAATTAACTTCATGGTCAAGTTAAGCTATGCATTAGAAACATTTAGAAGCACTGCCATACTCACAATATATGCTGTCATTCAATCCTTGTTCTTGTGGGACTTTCACACTTCTGATCATTAAGCCAATGTTTGCCTAACTGCCAGGCATATTTTTAAACAAACTGTATGAAAGTAATTATGGTATTAATTATTACAGATTTTTGGAAAGGGCAAAATATTTATACATGAGAAATATTCTTTGTCTGGGAAACAGAAATCTAAATGACAACTGATGTTGGGTTTTTTTCATTGTTGTTGAGTTTCTGGTTGCTTAGTTTGGTCCCTTAAACTCTCTTGGATACATCTGTTAAAGGGAAGTGCATGGATCTATTGTTCTTCATTATTATGTCAATGCAGGCTCAAAATTTGGAGGTAGAGAGAAAAAGGGTGGTGTCTCCAATGTCATGTAAACTAACTAGTTGTTAATGAGCTCACAAAGCTTCTTGAAGAAAAATATATCGTCATTTTGGTGTTTGTGATAAACAAGCTGCTGTTTAGCAGATGGGATTTCTGGTATGTTTGTTAAACCCCTGTATTATTGGGGTGTTAAGCTGTTTATTTTAAGAAGTAATATATTGTAGGATCCTTCCATCTTTCTCCCTTTACTGTAAAAATACTTTTTTTCTGGTTAGTGACTTAAAAGCCATAGAAGTAAACTTTACTAATTTAAAAAATAATTATTTTCAGCAGCTCTTTTAATCAAGAAGAGAGTGCCTGGTTAGAGTTCTTGTTTCATTTGCAAGGTATTGACCCTGCTTCATTCAGTATAAACTGTAATGCAAAGGTCATGGAGATGAAATAACATATTTAAAAATTATAATGGTGCAGATGGGATAGTAGGGTTATATCAGATATTTGCAATCTAAAATTTGTGATTAATGTAATGAATCAAGAACTGTGTTTGTTAGAAGATAGAGGTCTTTGACCTTTCTTTGACTTGATTAACTGAGAGTGAGATGGTAATTTCGAAAGTGATGGGACTGGTATTTAATTTCTTCCAATGTTTTGTTTATAATTAAACATTAACACTTTTAATGACTATTTTAATCAGCCCAATCTAAAAATCTCTTATTGTACTTCTTCAACAATATTCTTCAAATATTGGCACTTGTGGTGTAAGAAATTATTTTTTAATTTGCCCCTTGTGGACCTAATTGTTTTGTTGTTGAATGAATGAAGACTTTGGTCTAAGGCCAAAGAAGGAAGGTAGGTGAACAACAAAGATTCTGAGCTTTGATTAGAAGGGCTTAGTATTGGCAGGCAGAATATTCAGAAGTGGCATCCATGAAAGCATTGTCCACAGTATTGGCTGCTTTCTAATTTTAAAAAGCCTTTTGGAACATGAGAGATTGATTTGTTAGCAATCAGGATGAATCAATAGCATGCAAGATGTGCGTGTACAGTTTCTTTTTTCAAAACAAAACACGTAGGTATGAACAGTTGGGTTCAGTTACTTGAATGCCGAACCCTAATACAGTTTTAGGTGCTGCCAGTAGCTTTTCCAGAAGAGTATGAATCACAGAATCAACTGGGTTGGAAAAGACCTTGAGATCATTGAGTCCAATCTGTGACCTAACACTACCTTGTCAAGTAAACCATGGCACTGAACACCAAATCCAGTCTGTTTTTAAACACCTCCAGGGACTGTGACTCCACCACCTCCCTTGGCAGCCTGTTCCAATGCCCAATCACCCTTTCTGTGAAGAACTTCTTCCTAAGGTCCAACTTCAACCTCCCCTGGCTCAGCTTAAGACTGTGTCCTCTTGTCCAATTGCTAGTTGTCTGGGAGAATATAGAATGGCTCTCTTCCATCCTGTATTACATGTGATTACAGAGGAAGCCTAAAAAGTTCAGGGCTTAGACCATTTAGTATCAGAAGTTAGTTACTTTTTCATGATAACTGTCTAATTTTTATGATGTTACCTGCTAAAGCTGATATGCAGTTCTGAACTGGGTGCAATGTGCTTCTGGTTCCATAGTGGTCATATCATCTTGCCTGGTGCTCTTGTGTGTTGAGAGCCTGAACCAGCAGGAGGTTGAAAGATGCCATTGGACCAGTTGCTTGCTGTGGTTCATTTAAGGTTCTACGTATGCAACAAGACGGGTTTGTTTTGCTGCAGGCCCTCCTCACCTCTCTCATAAGAATGCATTAAATGTGTTTGCCCTTACGGCTCCCCTAGAGGAGCCGTCTGCTCACCTCTGCTCTACCTTCAGTCACCCCTCCTTGGCTGTGAGGAAAGTTGTTAAAAAGAACGTTTCTCCCTCTGCTGCTACAATCAGCCTAGTGACACAAGAAATGTCACTTGTGATGATTAACATTTTAAAGCAGTAAATCTTGAAGGTCAGTCTGAAACAGAGGACAGGGAAAGCTCATGGCTTTCCTTCCCTGTCTGCCTCCCATGAGGATATGTACTGCATGAAAGTAGTGTTGGCGGGGTAACAACGGCACCTTACTGTTCCATTATTTTCCATCAATAAAAAGGCAGAAATTGTTTTAGACAAATTTCAGGTAAATATAAAATAAATAAACAATTGTATTTATCATATAGAAAACACATTGCCTTGACATATTGTCATATTCTCAGGAAAGAGCTGCTGCATAAACCAATGCACCTTCTTCTAACAGTGTCATATTGCTCTGTAGAACTCATTAATTAGACTATTTAAATGATATAGTAACCATAAAACTCAGTAACATAAGAACAAGTGATTTTTTTTTAGCAGCAAAAGATGGATGCCCCCTCTATAGAACCACCATATTACAGAACTCTTCCTCAGAGCACATATCTCACTGCCCACCCCATGTTTCTTGCTAAGTGCATTCTGATGCCACATTGAAACATAAAATAGGTAAAATCAAGCAGCCACCAATGGCTATTTATATGCTAATATATATCCTCTAAGCTGAAGTAGGCACCTAAAGACTATTGCTGCTACTAATGATGGCTGTGTTTTAACCTTCATGGAAAAAAAGAAAAGTATTTTTCCTTAAGAAAACAACTCAGTTTCTGTAAGATGAAATGCAATTATCTGTTATCAGATGTCCTTTAAAAATTGAAGGCATATTTAAGCTGCTAAAAATACTGAAGCCATAATTCCACCATAATAGCATTTTAATTTCAGCAAATCAAATCTCTATTGTTACAGGACATTTTGCTGTAGGAATGGGGTAAGAGGTCCATCTTAGCTTTTTAAAGAAACATTTTCCTTTCTTTTAGACATTCAATTAAATCTTTGCAATCATCTAACCTTTTGTGGCACAAAATTTTGCTTACTAAGTGAGAAAACAATGGCCATTAGCATGTAAAAGACTTTGTTTTAAAAAGTAGTTAAAGTTTAATTCTGATGTATTCTCATCAGAATATGTTTTGGCTGTTGAATTACTCATTTATGTTAGAAAGCTAGAGTTTAATTCACTACTGCTTTCCATTCAAAATACTTATTTTAAATGCTGGACAAAGTTGGTGTGAAGTCCTTCTGTAACTGGGTCTGTGATTTGATTCTGATAGTGATTTAAAGGGAAATGTCAAAGGCAGGTGAATGCAAGGGTCGCTGTTTTCTGTTATCAACAAGTACATTTACTTTTCCATTTAAAATTGCTTACTTACCAGCATTTCTATTGTTACAGTTCACCTACATGACTGGTGTAATAAATACGTACGCCCAATTTAGAAATAATAATAAAAATATAAAATTTTTTTAATGTCCAAAAGATTTGAACACGCAATACCACGATCGAATAAAAAGGACAGTACCAAGCCCGGNGTACAATTTTAGCATCCTCATTTATATTGATGATTTTGTACTGTCATGAGAGCAGGTGGCTTATACAAAGCTATTTTGCCAACAGGTACCTTGGATTTACTTTTAAAATGTTGAGCATTTCTTCACTGTTTCTACTGCGTACTACTTTTGCTTATCTTTAGAATTTTTGTTCTACAGGATCAGATGAAAAACTTCTGTGTACTGTCGTCATTATAATGTCCATTGTGGTTATAAGAGCTATTTTTATCCACCATTCCGTAGCATAGGGATTCTGCTAGAGTGAAACAGTTTCAGTAGCCCAGGAGCTGAACCTTATTGGCACTTGCATTTGAATGCTAAAATCTGAAAAAAATACAGCTTTCTCTCACATCAGAAAAAACAATACATAATGCAATTCCCCATCTGTTTTTCTCATCTGAACTTTATCTTGGAGTAAGATCTTTAACTTCAGGTTGTCTGTACTGCTTTAGCACTGAATTCTAAATTTAACATATTATTTGCTCTGGTTTTTCACTTTTGGGCTTTTCACTTTTAAACAAAATAATCTGGAAAATATTGTTGAGTTGCTAGTAATGCATAATGAAATTGTAGACCTGTATCCTGCTTAAAATCTGTTCTCATGGTTATACAATCAAACAAAATTCAGCTGTGTGACATTTGCTCTCAATATTGTGAGAAGTGCATTAATGAAAACTCTTTCATTGTCAGAGCTATATAGTTCATGTATAGTGCAACTGCTTCTGTATATTTGCAAAATAATGATACTAATACTCAGAAAGGAACAACAATAAGAAATTATTAAGTTTGAGAAAAATTCTGCTGCCTGGGGTGGAAAAGCAGCACTGAGAATTTAAACTTCTGACCACTGATGAAATGTTTCTGCTTTAAGTTTTTTTTTTAAAGAATTTTAGGAACAGGTTGAAGAAAGCTATGCAGCACTTTCTTTGTTTAATAGGAGAATTTATTTTCTTTTGTACATGTTTTTATTCTTGCCTTCCTTTCATTTTTCACTGAAAATATGAAGTCATACTTTCACTTGCTCAATAGATTATCTTCTCCAATTTAAACTTGTGCTGTAAAAACAGTGACCTTCATTGATTGTATTCAGACTATTGATAGGCTTAAATGTCTGTTGTATTGATATGAACCGAAGCAGAATGTCCTTATACCTGCTCTTAATATCAGGAATTCTGTGACAGCAGGGAAGAGAAGGCCAAAGTCCCCAGGAGGAGTTAAGCCTGCTCCTGTCAGATTCTTGCCCAAACCCTTATGCTATCTGGACAGTTTTGTGCATCTGTGCATAAATAAGGTACCGAATTATGAAATATGTAGGTGGAAGAAGCCTTCTTTTGATACATGGGAAACTGACTGGTACAGCCTGCAGATTGTCTTCTCTAATACTGTCACTAGAGAGTGATGGTTGCCTTTTAAACAAAAACCTTTTTTAAACTTGACACTAAAAAAAGGGTCAAATCTCTAAGCAGAATAAAAAGATTCTAGCTCTACAGCATGTAGAATTAGTACGGTCTTATTTTGCAAGAAATAATAAATAGGATACAGTGTGATACTTGCATGGAACAGTCATCATTCAGTTAAAATCCAGTTATTCCAACACTAACAAGAATAGTAGTGACAGGCCTGTATAGGCATGGCATATAGCTAGATGAAACAACCTATTTAAGGTAAATCACCTCTTACTTAAATGACTGTAATAAGCATCCTCTGAACAACTCTGGGGGTGCCATTTATCACAGTGTAATACAAAATTGTAATGAATAATAAACACCTAGCTATTCTACAGCAGCTTGCATGTATTAGGAAAAATGCAAATAATGCATCCAAGATGAGCATTGTGGTGTTTTGGGTTTTGTTTGGATATTTTTCTTTGTTGGTTTGGGTTGTTTTTTTTTTGTCCTTTACCTCTCCCCACCCTTTCAAAAACTATGTCTCCAATGTGTGCAGAATGAATTTTTCTTGCATGGAAGGTTTTTGTTTCAGAGGTAAAAACTATCTCTCTGTAACTCTAATCTATGCCTCTTTTCTCTGCAGTGTACTATCCAATGCCTATAGAGGTGATAATTACTGAACAGGAAAGTGAACAGAAAGAAAACTCATTCTGTAAGGAGTGGGGGCTGTGGCCCAAGCTTTAGCAAATGTGTAAGAATGCAAAATTGCAACAACAGATTTGCTGGGGCTCTAAACAAGATCTTACAGTTGTTTTTCCCCTTAATGCTGATAGCTAATTGTCAGTGTTCTCTAACAGCAAACATTATTGCCCCTGCATCTCTCGTATCAGTCACCCAAATCCATGTCTCTCTGTTCCTCTATGGATACAGAGGACCCTGGAGTCAATCTCACTGTAGTTACTCACCTGTGACACCAGTCAGTGGAAGGGTGTAAGAGATAGGGAGGGGCTAGGATGCTGAAATTCTCTTGGTTGTCCAGGGATCTCTTTTATCCTTCACAGACGTAAGATTTCAAGAAAGTGAAGTCCTTATCTTCAAGGCTGTTATGCTCTTCTCTTTGCCATGAGCTGAGGTCCTTTAGTTTGATACGTGTGGCTATTTAGTATACAGTGTGAACTATATATGTATTTTAGGAAAGTTAATGTAATTTTCTACTGTGAAGACTAATTGGTATAATACTCAAGGAATGAGATTTTCACAACAGTTGGAAGTGCATACACACACGTCTGTAAAATGAATTCTGTCTGTTTCAGTCTAAAATGAAACAGAGTACTTGCAAGTAGGTTTTTAAGGGGTTCTTGGTTTTACTTAAGAATTCACACTCTATAAATTCCCAGGAACTTTTTACATGGCTTCAACTTTGGCTTTGTCCCGAGTGTGTTGGTGTGCTGGTTCTGTCCAGGACAGGGCTCATTTTTGCAGTAGCCAGGAGCAGGGATGGCCATGACCCAGAGGTTATTCTGTACCACATGACATCCTTTTCTGGGAACGGGGGAAGGGCTGGATTCTGAGTTGGGGTAGCATGGCAGTGGTCGGTTGAGCTCCATGATGAGGATTGTGCATACAGATCACTCTCTCTCCTTTGTACATTTTTGTTATTAATATTGTGGCTGTTACTGTTCATTTTCTTATCTCATTGCTCTTTCCAGTAAATTGTTCTTCTCTCACAACCTGTGATCTTCGCCTTTTGTGCCTTCAGTTCTCCTCTCCAATCCTCCACTGCAGGGAGAAGAACAGGGAGGGAGAAGTGAGTGAGCAGGGCATGGTTTCAGTGGGAGCACGACATTGGAGAATACCACTCCTAAACCTCAACAGATGAGCATCCTGTCATCCAAGGTGTGTTAATGACATTCACCTAGTTATTATTCCATTAGTAAGACTGTTATAACCATTGAATATCAGAAATTTATTTTAAGAAGCAAATATCACTTACAAGTGGGCTGTTACAGCTGAATAAGTGTATTTCTTCACTTAAATTAATAAAACACATCTTCTAGTATTACTTTATTTTGATGATGAATGAAAAGACTGAATCATTAACAAGCCCTTTAAAAGTTACTGACTACAGTAATATCTTCTGTAAGTGGAAATAGAACTTTTAAATTAAGTATCTAAGGTTATATACTCTCTAGTAAGTGCTGCTTTGACCATTAATAGCGAATCTAGCTGGGCTGTAATAAAAGGTAAAAATAAGAATATAATTTCAAATGGCTAATTATGCTATTTTTTAGGTCAAGTTTTTGAAATTGAATCAATACGAAGCTAACTTTTTATTAATTTTTATATTTTTTCATTTTGATCATAAATGGGGGGTCACTATGATTACACTGTTTTAGGGAGAATTCCAAGAACAGGAGCAGAATGGTGAGGAATTTGCTGTAGGAGGAGCCTGCTTGAACAGGAAGGTTGGACCAGATGACCTGCTGTGGTCCCTTCCAACCTGACAGATTCTGTGATTCTGTAATTCTGTGAATTATTTTCATGTCTTGCTTAGAGAACCTGTATTTGAGGGAAGTTTTGAGGATAGGAAGAAAACATTGCTGTTGCAGCATATATTTTGATAAAAATATCTCTCCCTGCTGTTGGACAGTTCTTCATTGTTGAGATTTAATTGCTGTGAAATGACCTTTTTAATAAAATTGACTTAAGATTATGTATGCATAATTTTAATATCAAATGAGGTATTTTTAAAGAGTTTTAGGGTAGAGGGAGAACCTCTAAGAAATTGTGATCTTTTAGGACAAACAACAAATTCCCTGACTATCAACTCTTAAACCTGCTCTTCAGGGGTTGGTGCCGGAGGAGGATCTACGCGGTTTGTTTATTTGTTTATTTTGGAAGTTGTTATCTTGGGATTTATTTTCAAGACATTTACTTCCCACACAGATCTCTGTGAACAATGCTTCTGTTTCACTATTGAAATTAAAAAGCCATGTCACCTTGGGGGCACTGTGTTTTGATCCTGTTCTCTGTGTAGGTTAACTCAGAACAGCGTTTTGCTCCCCTGATCGTATATCGTAGATAATTTATTCTTTCATCTTCATGTGTTAGTGCTATCAACAGACAAATAATGTCAGAGAAGTTCAGATTAGTGGTTGTTGTTTTAAATGTTACTGCTGAAGATGTGTCAGGCCTGTTTTAACCCCTTCTGATACTTTTGACATGTAGTTCTCTCTATGGCTCTCCTTAAAAAAAATTAGTATCCAAGCATGGATCCCTCACTGGTAAGAAAAAGTGTCTTTCAATTCCTTCTAATAATTTTATTTTATCTGGGACACCCACTAAGCAGTTGGTGGTTATTAAAATAGTTTGATATTGTATCACAGAAATATTTTCTTCTTCTGTATGAATGAAGTTTTGTGATTTTTTTAATCACTTTTTTTTGTCATAGGGAAATGTTTCTTATTTTTCTGCTGACATTTTTCAGTGAAATATGTATATCTACTATATTTTTATTGTATGTTTGGATCTGTATTTCCTGTGTTTTAATTGTAGGATACCAAGTACATTTTCAGGCAAACCACAAGAATTGTTGTGTAGGGTTTTTTCTCCTGTTTACTGCAGCATTGTCTGTTAGGGAAAATTTACCACTCTATAGATTAGTTTAAGAACTTGTTGACAATTAAGAGACCAAAATAAAGAGATTTACTGGCAGTGCACACACTGCTCAACCACAGTAATGCAGTGTGGATTTGCATGAGGTTCCATTGTAGCTGAATCAATTATACACAATGTCAGTTTAATAAACAAATCTTACTAAAGCAAACTTTCAGGAACCTTAGTACAAGTTGTCTGTGTTGGAACTGCTTTGCAATAGGGAGATGATAATACATGCTACAGAGTTTGGTTCATTCTACTTTGAAATAAAATGACACAGAAGGAGAGTTGAAGGGAGCAGAGTTTAAAACATCTCAGCCCAGCTCTTCTCAGAGGATCCTTGATTGGAAAGTTCAAGGGTCACAAGTTGCAACAAGGAAAAGCTCTGATCTTACCTAAGGAAGATACTTTAGCAGAGTTAGTGGGTAAGCACTCAGGGTGCCCGGAGAACCTGTGGCATCTCCATCAAAATCATCCTGGAAAATGTTTGGTCAATGTGATTTAACTTTAAAGTTAACTCTGCACAAAGAGACATTTGAATAGATGATCTCCTGGAGTTCCCTGCAACCTAAATGCGTTTCTTTTATGTTTCTATGAGCATTAGTCTGCATTTATTGAATTAGAGTGTCAGTGTGTAAATTTTGGTAATCTTCTTGAAATCCTTGATGCTCATATTCAATATTTCCCTTAATACTCTTTCTGAGAAATTGGGAATATTATTTCAGTTTGCCTCAACTACATCCCTAAAATAAAATAGGGGGAGAGAGTTTTTAAAGCTTAGAATAAAAATAATAATAAAAAAAATAGAATAAACCTCCCACATTAAACTCTACTGAACTTGGTGGTGTGTAAGCCAAGGGAAAGAAATGAAGGCAGGCAGAATAAATATTTATGTGTAAATGAGTTAAATATGTTTTACAGCAAGGGATTGGATGAAACACAACTTGGATTACAAGTGCTGAAACGATAGGTCATTATCACAGCATGGTAATAATGACAATTTAAAGTCATATTATTTTTGTGATGAGGGCCATTTGTTCTCAGAAGTCTGAAAAGAAATGGCCCTGTTTAATACTGTTGCTAATAATAAATAAATGGTTATACTGATGCTCATTTGCCTATAAGGCATTGATTTAAAGCTGCAGTTCAAAATAGTTCTCACTTTTAGTGGGAATATAAAGGTTTAGTACTGAGGTGCTTTAAAAAAAGGAAGGAAAAGAAAAGGAAGAAATAAGTCAGTAACATAACGCCTTTTAACATTTCTTGAAAACTAGAAATTGCCTTAAAAATCTTACTCCATAGATCCAATCCTTAACTTGTAGTTCGTGACATAGAGATTGATGTGTAACTGTGGCAGAGGTAACTCTGTCATATTTACAGAGTGTGGAAACCAGGAATCCAGCAGATATTTGCCTTATTTAAAATAGCTGGATAAGGGCTGAGTAAACATGAAACATGTGAACATTTTGCTAGAGATGCTGCTATGAAAAACGCTTCCAAACAAATTATCTACTTTTGTAAATCGAGCATTAGATACTGCTCTTATGACACTCAGTGATGTAAAAGGTTGGTTCGGTTTCTATGATGTGAAAATTTAAGTGTGTAAGAAAAAAAATTGCCTGTAAAGTTTTTTTTAAATATAAACTTTCTATATAGTCTCCATAATCTTAAATACACATTTTCTGTTATTATGGGCATTTTCTGTTAGTTTTTCTTTTAAAATAGAGAGTTGTATGTTTAAATATGCATAAAACTGCTTGGGATTTGATAATTTAATAATTTTGTAAAAAAAATTTTTTTGCATTATTTGTATATTTTATTTTAATTGTTTTACAATCTTCATTTTTGGCTAATATCCTTCTTCATGTTAGTGGAACTATAAGATTTGTTTTCAAAATTATAAGTCTAACAGACTGCAGTCCCATGACATTTCTTCTGAGCAATAAAATACAATTTTGATAAATTATTACTTACACTGAACTGCCCCTTCAAACTCAAGCCTTTTCCTTTCCCTCTTCCTACCAGATGAGCAAGCTCTTGGGTCCATATATTATTCATTACAATCAAATAAGACACAGTGGTGGCTCAGTAAACTTGCTTTTCATATAAGAATTGATTTTATTGAGTAATGCACACTGCAGACCCCAGCTTCCAGCAGCCAGGGCTGAAATGAGCAATTCTCTCATTGTAATAATGTGCCTCTGTCATCTCCTTATTATCAGCATGATAAAAGATGAAATATTCACAGATGCTGCCCTCCTAACCTGATCACAGTTTGATATTTGAGCTTTGGAAATGAGTTTTATAGGCTTTAATATACTCCTTGGCGGAGTGACCCCTGAAATTAAACATTATTACAAAGCGGATATTTAAAAAGCTGGGGCTGCAAATTACATCAAAATGAAAATATTAAGGAGTATTAGTACTATACCAAGTGGGAACTCAATGCTGCTGAAACAGTGGATGCCATAAAGCTCAGCACACTGGTGTCAGAAACATCAGAAAAAAATTATAACAGCACAGGCACCTTGACTTCTGTTATTTTATACATAGGGCTAAACTAAATTACTGGAATGGTTTTTTTCCCATAGGCTGGTTTTCCAGGAAGAAAAAGCATACTGTTCTCAACTTTGTCTGCAGCACCCTTCACAGTTCTGTTAAAATGCACATTGCTTCTTTTCTGTGTGAACACCAATAAAATATGCTTAAGTGTAGTGAAACGAAAGACTTAAACTTAAGAATAAGCCAACATAACTAGGTGAAATATTTTTATTCTATTTCCAGTGCTATCACTGTTTGTTTGGACAGGTTTCTGCTAAAGTCTGGGATATGAAGAGCGAAGGAAGTTTCCTAGACAAGAAAATAGAGTAATGTACAATATATTTAATATGTTTCAGTCCAAATACTATATTGTTAAAGTTAGGAAATAGCAAATTTTAAATCCCTGTAAAGGTGAAAGAAGAACATATAATTTATTAATTTATGTAAAGCATCAGTTAAAGGATAATAAAAAAAGATAAATTAAAAGGAAGGGAATGAAATATAGTTTTATATTTTATTCAGCCTGTTTAGATATGCATTATCTAAAGAGAAACAATCTTACAGAACATTCTGTATTTACAGAACATTCTGTATTTACAGTCATCAACTTTCTCCTTATTGCAGTGATCATTAAGACAGTCCTCATAGGAAGAAAGGAGACTGAAATGCAAACCCTATGCAAGTCATTCAATGGGATGGTCCTCAGTGCACCTGGAAGAAATGGGTGGTTATGGTGGAAATGTTTATTTCTGTGGCAATGAGGAGAGGTGGGGCTTTTTATTGCTGTTTTGTGAAATTTTTGTTTGTTTGTTTTAAACAGATGCATTTCATGACCAGCTGAATTTCTTGTTGGCTTCAATATGCCTGCCTAAGTGCATGAACTGAATCCCTTTTTTTTTTAAACTCATAATTAATGATGCCTTTAAGGCCATTATTTAATTTCTGTTTGCATCTTAGCTTTTTAATCTGGCTGTGTACTGAAATATGTTTTGCTTTCAGTCTATTTATAGTTTTGAGTTATGAATTTGTTGTAGTTTGGACATCAGCAAGTCAGTGTGATTGTAATACCCTCTGCATTGATCCTGCTAAAGCTCTTGCTAAATTGAGCTCAGCAGGAGCATGTCCTGTGACCTCATAAATAGTGGAAATGATTGCAAATCAGAATTCGTATATGTTCCTGTCTCAGTGGGTAACTGTATTCCCCACAAAGGATTCAATCATCTCTTTCAAATTTCTGTTTGCCTTTTCACTCAGATATGTTTGAAGATAATGTGGAGAGGGAGATCTTGCAGAGTCTGACAGAACTGTTGCTGAAAATCTAAAATAAATGCCTTGTGTCCAACAGTACTTCTTAGAGATGGATGTTTCAAACAATATCCCAACTGCACAGAACTTGTGGGATGGTGTATTATAGTTCCCCAGCTGGGACTGGCACTTTTGAGCATTTTTTCCCTAAATTACACCTTTATTTTATTACAAATCAGATGTCCTTTGTTATGCCTTAGTATTCTGTGGTGTGATTTTTTGTTAGTATTGAGTTTGGTATTGAAACCATGGAGACTCATCTGCAGTTCTCTTTCAGTAACACACTATACGGTCATTTTAGTTCAAGTGGGTGCTTCCCTTGCCAGACTTCTGGAATTTGAAAGCGGCTACTATTTTGGTATTAATAATACACAGATTAAGAATTCTTCCCTCAATTTCTACACATTGCCATGAATCTTGTAAAACAAGTATTCATCTTGTTATATTTTCTTCTGCTTTGTATTACTGAGAACATAAACAGATGTATGTTCTTATGATTATAAACACACTGAACTGCTTTATAAAAGTAAGAATTTATGTAGCCTCATATCCTGGCTGTAGTATTGCACAATAATATATCCTTATAAAAAGCATAGAAAGGGAGATTTTGTTAGTTTTGAGCTTCTTGAGAAATCAGTTGCACATAGATTTTCATACATACTGTCACCTTGTAAGAACAAGAAGAAACCTGACGTAGAATGGAAACTGTGAAAGGCATTTTTAGTTTAGCTTCCCCCCCACCCCCAATTTTTAGGCAAGGAAAAGAGGGAACAGAGAATTAAAAGCATCGAATCATTCAGGATGGAATAGACTTCTGATCTTTTATACTTGTCTCAGATCCTGCACATGCTTTTTAGGTGACTGTGTATTCACATTTTAGTTGCTTTTTTCCTAGTACTGTAAATAGTCAGAAAACACAAGTACTGTAGGCTATATCAATGCAAGCAATTTACTGGTAATTAAGCAGTTGTATTTCAGATCTTTTTTTTCCTTTGAAAATTACCTAAACAGACTTAGACTCAGTGAGTAAAAGTTAGGGGTGGACATAGTCTCCCTACTGGTATCCTGCACAGGATCTATATACAATGCAGTCAATACCAGATATGCTGAGCAACCTGTTCTTTGGCTAGACAGCATCTTTTACATATGCTGATGTATACCTGTCCGTTGGTCAGAATTTCCAGGAATAATTTATGTTCTTAAACATGGATTTGTTTGGAACTGAAGTTTTATTTTGGACTATATTCTTTTCTTCTTCCAAGTGATATTGTCCTCCAGTGGTAGTACTTTCTTGAAACAGAATCTTCTGACTTCACAAACTGTTAAGGAAAAGAAATATTTATTTTTTTTCTTTCACTAAGGTAAAGCCTATCACTACATGAAAAAAAATGGTGACTAAACCAGATATTATTACAGAAAACTAGAGATGACAAAGTATGAGCTACCATGGCAAACACACAACATGGTATGTAGATTGAGATCAGACATGGAGATCTCTCCTTTGCAGAAGCAAGCATGCTTGCAGTAGAGTAGCTACTAAGATCCCTGTGAGTGCATAACTCCTAGAAGACCTCTAGAAAATTACAGCCCAGAGCAAATCTCTGGTTGGGAAACAATCCAGCCAAAGAGAGGTTACGTAGCTATAGCTTTTAAGGGCAGAAAGAGGCACAAACAGATCTAGCATTAGCAGCAGAAATAAAGGTGTAACGTACTCCTAGGATTCAGTCAGCAGAGGTAAAGCAGGGCTAATACCTACAGAGAGGACAGATAAGAAATGCACGCTGCCTGCCTGATGCTCAGGAGGCAATAAACCACTGGCTGGCAAGCTGCTAAACAGAAGGGAAGAAGCAGCAAAGTGGACTGCAAATAGAGAGAAGTCAGGAGTAAGGATGAGCCGCTGAGTTTTAGAAGTATGTAGCAAAGAGAACAAAACCGAAATTTATGCATAACGTAAACCACAACTGTTTGTCATCAGATTGAAGAAGAATGTCAGCTGAGATTGCAACTTTTTTTCTGTTCTTGGTTGGTTTTAGTTTGGTTTGAGTTTTTTGTTTTATTTTGGGGTATTTTCAGGAAAGTTTTGTATAAATCTTCTCCTTAGGGTGCCATTTACTGTGACCAAAATCTCTTTTCTCTTGTTGCTCTGCTAGTTAGTCATACTCAGAAAGGTATGTGTTTGGACATGCTTTTTTTTTTCACTTTTTTGGTGATTTAGTTAAGTGTTCTGCCTTAAATTGACTTGAGAATGGCATCTTTAATTGGAATTTTTTATGTTTCCTTTAAGTTTATTTAATCATGCCGTACTAAAGTTGGAAGAATTTTACAACCAGGTAATGGAGAGACTAAAAAAGATTTAATTAAACTCTGAACTTGTTCACATTTCTACTCATGAAGTAGTTGCTAAATAGTTTATTTCCAGGTTGTCTTTCCGCAATGCCATTTCTTCTGGTTTTGCTCATCTAACTCTCCTTTACTTTCCCCACCCTCTTGCCCCTCATCAAATGATTAACATGTGTCTGAAACCATTTCGTATTTCAGTGTTCGTAATCTATACTGGAGACCCCATTATGTCCAAAATAAAATAGAATTACTTGAATATTTTATCATTGTCTACAAAACTACTGTGAGATTTTAATAGTAGTCTAGCCATTAATGAGGAAGAGCTATAATCTTGTAGGTATATATTTTGAGCTTTAAACCCAAACAGTACATTTCTTTAACTGTATGTACAGTTCTGTAGGAATAGGGAGGAGAAGAATCTTTCTAGCTAAAAAATTTTTTTTGCTTACTTCATATAAATATCGACACAGTAGAATTAGGAAACACTATGTGATAAAGACATGGGATTGCAGTCAAAATCTCACCTCTCTGAGTTTTCTGTCTTGGGTTGTAATAGTTCAATTTAAGGAAGTATTAAAGCACCAAATCTGTTTATTACTTTGAGGATTCAGGTATCTTTACCCCAAATATTCCTTTTTGCACATCATCCCTACATGTAGGGATCAGCTGGAGGGGAAAACATATCAGAATAACTAAACCTAAATAAAATGGACTGATAGAAGAGGCCTCAAAAGAATTTTTGCCAGCTCAGCTCTCTTTCTTACTTAGGAGCACAGATACATGTAGGAAAGACCTCAAAACAGTCAAAACATCTAAAACAAGAGACGTGCTTATTCATCATTTCTTGACTACATTTCAGGATGTAATTTTCTGAGCAGTTCAGTTCTGTTGCACTTGAAAGGAAGCATCAGTTGTCAGGTTGTTTTTTTGAACAGTGGCAGGCTTAAGTTTGCAGCTGTAAAATCCAGCAGAGTACCAATGTGTTTGCAAGGTAGTCTGATTTTTAGTGCACAAGAGAGAAAAAGCTGGTAACTGTTCGCTAAATTGCTAATGGTCTTTATCTCCTTGTTCTTGTTACTGATTCATGTAATCCATTGGTCTCTCTTTTGATGCTTTTCAGTTTATAACACAGTATCTGTGTTTCCTCTCTAAGAAACAAGGATAACAATTGATGGCTATTACTGTCAGGTTATGTTGCTGACAGTGATGTTTGAAGCAAGTGTTCTAGGAAATTTGGCTTAGAATTTTAAAAGAGAGATCTGCCAGATATTTAATAGTAGCTGCCATTGGATATATCTTTTCCCAGAAATCACCTGTTTTCTTACTCAGATATGAATAGAGTGTAATAGTACTGGATAGATAACACAATCAATACTTCCTTTTCAGAAGAAAATAAGTCTTCCTAACTACTGCTGCCATGTAGTAGTTTGAGGATAGAGCACTTCAGGCAATTGTTTTCCACCATTATTTAAAATGTTGTATCATTATACATTGTAAAGGCTCTGCCTAGTCCCCCCAAACAGATGTTAGCATCGTTATTCCCCTCAGCTTAAAAAAAGTCTTGAAATTATACTCTAAATTAATTTCACAGATGTGAATCACACTCTCTTGAACTTTGTACAGTAGTCTGAAATGTGAAGTAGTGAGTGGTGTATGTCGAATCAGTTCAGGTTTTTAAGCAGGAAAATGAAATACTAAATATAGGTTTTTAGATTGCAGTTATAAAGCTAGAAGGAGGAGTTGTTTGTTTGTTATCCTCTCAGTACAGGACAAGTACTGCTGCAAGAAAAGTCGAATTCAAGCTGACAGATCAGAGGAGGTGATGGGAAATGGTTTAGAGGAGGTTCCTTTGGCCACAGATTCTATAGGAATACGTGCAGACCTGGGGAATTTACTGCAAAATATTTTGCCTCAAAACCATGTCTAATTTCATTTTTAAAACCCTTCCAGTGGAGGTGAAACTGTCTTGTATTTACGTATTATTTAACCCCAGGAGGGTTTCATAATGGACGTCAAAATAGATCAATTGTGACAGACACTTCCTGAAGTCTGTCAGTAGCTGTTCACACTCGGGGATGTAGTGACCATCACCATTGCAGTGAGTTTCATGCATTTCTTTTCTGATTTCTGGGTAGGATACTTTTGGTTCCAGTGATAAGGCTGGATCATTATGCAAACTTATTTCACTCAAAAAAAATTCCAACGCTCTCTTTTGAATTTATCAATTCAGCCATAGACTACTATAACATGAGCTATGTTTGGTATATTTGACAGGTGAAAGAAAGTTTTTTAAAATCACACCTTGCAGCCCAGAATTCACTAGGCAGATTAAATAAACTGTGAGTATGTATTGTGTTTTTTTTAGCTGTCATCTTCAGATTATTTTATGCTGGAATTTTTCCAAATTAGAAGCAATTTCAGGAGTTTTTCTCAAATCTCTGTCTCTGCTTGTTTTTTTCCTTCATGTGCTCATTATATTTCACCTCACCATTTCATAAATATTGTAAGCATATTGGTATTCTTCTGCTATTTGATGATTTGGCACATAGAATAGAATATGCTGAATTGGAAGAGACCCATCAGGATCAACAAGTTTTACTCCTGGCCCGTCATAGAACACCCCAAATATCACATCATGTCCCTGAAAGCTCAGTCCAAATGCTTCTTGAATTCAGATAAGGCTCAGTGATGAGACTATTTTCCTGGGTAACTTGTTCCAGTGCCCAACCCCTTATTGGCTGAAAATCTTTTCCAAATATCCAGCCTAAACTCTCTTAAATCAGCTTCATGCTATTTCCTGTCACTGGTCACATATAAGGTTGGTCCTTTTTCATATTGCCTTTTTCATCCCATTTTATTAAATTTTTAGATCAGAGGTCAGTATAAGGTGTTTTCCTTCCTTTTGCATTTTCATTCTCTTTCGTGTATTTCCTTTCTTCTCTGTCATTCAATGATTAGTTTAGCAAGAAACAGTAACTTGGTCAGTTCCACGTAGCTGTCATTTCTTTTTCAAGGAATTTCAGCTCTCTGAAGGTGCTCAATGAAAAACTTGACAATTTGTTTACAATTCTAGCAGTGTTCCTTTGTTGCTGTAGTGGGTTGATAATGGTTGAGATCTTGTTCTTCTAAAACTTATGTCAGATGCGTATGAATCTTATTATTTCAGACACTTCCTGGCAATCACCGTGACATTCCCATGCCAAAAGCTGTGTCCTACTGCAAATGTAAATAATGAATTTGCTGAGATTCTTTTTCATCGGTTGTTAGAATAACTGTTGATAATAATGTGATGTCAATTCATCTTTCTATTTAAATGTGAATTAGAGACTATTTCAGGGAAGAACACGGCTTTTATGCAGTATTTAAAGGCAGTTGACTACCTCTTCATTTGTTCGTTCCTCTCCTCTCCTCTCCTCTCNATTATATTTCCAGAGAATTATTGGAAGTGGAAATCTTGGTGACCCAGGAAGTTCTTTTCTTATGTGGAAAGGATATTTCCAGAGTATTTTCAAATCCATTTATGCTTTTCCTTCATAGATTACTGTCTATCTTCTCTCTTTTCAGTGAGCTGTGACAGAACCCTTTTGTCTGATTCAGCATGAGACTGATTACTCTGAGTATTTTGGGGACTGTATTTGTCTCCAGGCATAAATTCTGCCCTGTGCATTCTCATGCTGCTGCTTTTGGCACTGTGCTGCAGCAGTGAGTAATCGCACAGGGCAGGGCTTTGCATGCTGTGCCTGCACCGGTGTGTCACGACAAGTGGCTTTACAAAAGCCACTGGTATGATCCACAGGGCAGAATTTTTGCTTTGTGAAATTTCTTCCCAGGAAGGAAATCTGACTGTTGTGTCTGAACTGAAATACAAAATATAAGGATACCAGTTGCTGTCACACAGCTTAAAAAGTAAGGGGAAAAAATAGGGAAGGTTCTTTCTCTTTTTAAAAACAGACAACATTTTGTTCTACCATTCTAGTTGGATTCTGCTTCAATATTATACTTGGGTATAATCTTCAATATTTTATTTAAGTAATACAAGGAACAGGTAGGTATCTCACAACCAGTGTTTTAGGCACTTGTCCAAATGAAAAAGAAGAGAAAAACTCTCTGTGTGGTTTTTTTGCTATATAAATTATTTCCAGGTGTGCATAAAGAGATTTTGATGATTATGGTAGAGCAAAAACATCATAGCAAGGGTGTCCAAAATGGGTAAATGAGCACCCAAGTCATCCAGATGTGAAGGGAAGGTAAGTCACTGTTGTAGAAATTTCCTAGTCTTGTTGCCAACAGTGGAGTTTTTTGTTACCTAATCTTTGGACAATTTTTTACCCTGATTTTTAGTTGTGTGGCAATGTAGAGGAAAGTAGGGAATATATGCTTTCTCTCTTGGCCTGTGCGATAACAGACTAACAACTGATAAATACTGAGATACTCTTTTTTGCTGTTGTGGGTGAGGTTAACAAAATGTTAGTTGTTAGACAGTTGGTTCTGTCTGGACACAGAAATTTTTCCTTGGAGTACTTAAAATACCCTTGAGAATATGTTTGTGTTTGGCTGTCACTGTGCATTAGAGACAGATTATAGACACACTACCACCTCTTTTTTTTGTATCTGCACAGTGATTTCACTGCCATTGTGCAAGCTAAGTTAGTGTTCTCTGGTTTTGTTCACTGAATAATGATATAGGGCTGCACATTTTTAAAATGTAACTCTTTCATTGCTGCTAGGACAGAAGTCATTGTATGCCATGATAGAATAACAAATAGCCCAGTAAAACATAAACTTGGCAAGAGAGTTTTGCTGTGAATTCGAAGTACTACAGTTAAATGAAATGAAAGTTCTAAGTCTGACCATAGAGTCCATCAAGTGAGAAAAAAGGAATGTGACAAGAGAGAGGCCGTCTTCTTTTATGGAATTGTCTTTAAAATGTTGGCCATTGTCTTTTTAAAATTTTTTGAAACAGCGGTTTCCTCTGAATCACTACCTTCTTCTCTTCCACTGTCCTGATTTTTCATTTGAGAGTGTAGAAAGCAGTGGGTAAACCTCAAATGCGCTTGGGAAACCAAACAGCTTAATCTGATTCTTAGAACACCTACTTAGGTGCATCTGTCAGGAGTGGAGAGTGTGAAATTGTGTAAGGAGAGGCAACAGAAAGTGATGCTGGCCTCACACACACACTGCTGGTCATAGAAAGTGGTAGATCTGATGTTAGTTGAGTCCAAAATACGATACAGGACAGACCTCTAACTGTTTTTCTTGACACCCTTTCTTTTCCTTGAGACCTAGTGTTCTATTGCCAACAGAAATGACATTAGATGTTGTTGGTGCTCCGTGACTTTGCTACTAAACATGGGTAGCCTTTCTCCTGTGACTTGAGAGGGAATACCACATTGAAACTGTGTGAGACATGGTGAATTTGTGATGCTATATTCCATGGAAAATGATTGTTCAGCATTTTCTTTTTCTGCTTTTTTGCTTGCTTATACATTCAATTGGACTTCTCTAAAATAGCAGGGTACATCTAGAAGCAAAAGGTTATGTTTTCATCTAGAAAAATTCTCCCCATCACATATATTTCTTTTTCATAAAAGAGATTTTCTTTCACTACCAGATTAGGTTAGAAGTTTTCATCATTTCTGTTAAGACTGCTTGAGCAAAGACAGAACACTATCAACTGTATTTAAAAATGCATTTTTTTCTGTAACTGTCATAAGAACCTTTGGGCTAATTGATTCTCAGGAGAATAATGATACCCAGCATGCAGTAAAAAAATATCCATGAAGCAATCTGTAAAAACCTAGATCTGCCTTTCTCTCCCAGTAAACCAGAAAAATTCATCTACTTAAAAAGAAGGAAAAATAAGACACTGTTAGAGATTCTTTTCAGTGTGATTTGAGGTTAGTTGGAATTCCTTTAGGTGTCAATGAATGTAGATCTGGCAGAATTCCACCTCCGAGGGGGTTTTTTTTTCCCTGCATATGCCTTGGGAGGAGGCCAGGGAAATTTAGACCATATAGATGAAAGAGAGCATTGCAGTGCTAGGGGAGAGAAACAATAAGAAAACCACAGAAATATCAGAGAGAATATAGTGGTTGTATGTGAAGCTATTGATTTAGAAAATGGGATGATTGAGACAGATGATGGATAAAGTTCCAAAAAGTGGACCCTACTAAGTGTCATATTGTGTAATGTGTGAAAATTTTAGCATGTTCCTGGCAAATGAAGTGTGATCTTCCAGCTATGGACGCTGCCTTACGCCTTGTGATCTTTGTGATTTTCAGTGTTGAGTCTGTACAGAACTTTCCCCTTGTTGAAGGTGTCTTAATGTGAGGATGTGGTACATATTATAAGCAAACTTTGAAGAAGTCATCCACTGTAGGAAGCCAAAATGCAAAAGGGCTTTTTGATGGGAGATTCTGTGTTGCAGAGCAGAAGAACCCAAAGCATCAGGGTGTTCCAGGTGATCTACAGAAGCATGTATCTGTTTTTTACTCTGTGGCCCTATGAATCAACAAAGTGATTTGTAAAGGATGTGATCTGGACCATCCAAATCTTCCCCTTAGCCACCATATAGGTCTTTTTCATTTCTTGAATTTGCTGATAGACCAGGCTAGAAGCATAGCAGGGGAGATATTGGAAAAAGTTGGAACACTAAATGGAGGTTGAAGATAATGAGGTTAATTGGCTTTGGTGTGATGGACTGTTCATTTGCTCTGAAATTTATGTTGGTCGGAGGAACTGTTTGAGTTCTTCTTGGAAACAGAGTCATATTTCTGAATCTCCAAAATGCCTTCTCTTCTGCTCTTCATTGATCTACCTGATAATGAAACCAGGGATAAACTTTGGGGTTTTTTTTCCTGAAGAACAAAAGTATTTAATGTTCTTGCTGCAGCCTGCTTTAGGAATGCTCCTGAGTTATGAGAACTGGAGCATTTCTGCCTATAGCAAAAATGTCAGACATCTTCACAGGATCCTGCTGCGTTTTGTTTGTGCACAAAATGTTGTGCCAGCCAGAGTTGTGCTTACTCTCTTCTGTGCTGACATTGGTCTGTTGTTGTTGCTAACAATGCAGTGCTGGCTCGTTCTGCTGACTGTGTGCTAGACATCTGCTGACTGCGATTTGGATGTTTCACCCACTGAGCTGAAGAGTTTTGGGATCACTGGGGCATGATCAGGAGCACTTGACAGCCACAAGGTCTCAGCAGGGGAACTGTGGAATGTAGGCCAAGACTGACAGAAGGCCTGTCATGTTCTTATAGTTTAATTTGCTTCTGCCTGCACCAAGACAGTTGCCTGAACTCCAGGCTTTATTATTTTTACTCTTCTTTAGAGAAACTTTAGTTTGTTAGAATGGCAGCTGGCAGCAGGGCCGTTATGTACTGTAGAGAGGCTTGTGGGTTCTGCTAATTTCAGGTTTTTTCCAGATCCATGAGAGGTCTTTTAAGGTTTTAGTATCTATCTCACTGTTACCTCTTCACTAATAAGAACTTGAAATATAAATGTTTTATGATGTTTTACTCCCTTTGAGGAAATCATTTAACTACCAGATAAGTAATCCCTACTTTGCTTGCTTGCAAAATTCAACAGTGCTCTGAATTTCACTGTTTAACAAGACGTCTAAACATTATTTGTTGCCATACCCCACTCTTTCCATGTTTCTGTCTCATTGTCTCCTAGGTTATGTTAGTCTACTCAGGCCCAGAATAAATCCTTAGACGTGCAGGGGAGAACATAGGAAGTGGTAATGAGTATAAAGGCTGAACTCCATCCCAGATTGTCACCTGCTTTCCCTGCTAAACCATCTTCTTTTTCTGATGTTGTGTATTTCAAAAAAAGACTTGGCTGAAGCAGTACTGTCTTGAGTTCCTCCTTCCTGACAGCCATTGACTTTTCACAGCAATTTGAATTTTTCTGAGCTGTCACAGCTGAATTTATTGAAGCTGGAGGTATTTAAGTGTTAAACACTTTGAATGTGGATCAGAGCTTAATACATTGGCTGCAAGTACTCATGTTGGAACGCTGCCTAATATCACAAAAGCTGATTGAGTGGAGACATTTCACAGCACGCTCATCTATGTGGAGTATTAGTGCAGAGACAGTGGGGCCACATGGAAATTGTTGATGCTCTGTGTATGCTGTGAAAACACGTATTAAAAGGGAAATGTGATTCCAGGAGACTGATCTGTTGGTGTCAAGACTCGTTCATCACATCTCTCTACAACTTGTTGTGAGAGATGCAGGTGCTGGTCATTGAAGGAGAAATCATAATTATGCAGCCAGTCTTCAGAGGAGAAGAAAACATGGTCGTACGTCTTTCTAGTGGCAGGAATCTACCACACACTTGGCTGTAGACTACTGCTTCATTTAGTTCAACATCCTATCTCCAGCAGAGGCCAATATTGGAAGCCTAGGGAAAAGTATGAGGACAGATGAAAGGAATTTTTTAAATGAATTTGTCCAGGTGCTTTGAATCTCTATATACACCTGTTGGATAGAGTCCTACGCTAGTCAGTCCCACGCTGCAGATCTGCCTCACACAAAGAATGTGCACTGCTTTTATCGAATCTGCCTCCTGGTATTCAAATATTTCTTGCCCATTGTCTTTTGGGTTTAGAAAGATCGGTGAGTAATTGTTCTCTGGCCATCAATTGCAGATTTACAGAGCATTTTAGAAGCCATTTATATATTTATTTCTGATTTTCCATTAGTCTTTTTTGTCTTTCCCAATTCTACTAAGTCCCTTTTCCGATATATTGCTAAGAATTCTGAAAAAGTGTCAGAGACTTTTTTTTCCTTGTTCTTGATTCTTTTCATAACAATTTCTAACTTTCTACTTGCATTTTAGATTGCTGCTAAGCAAGTTTTTCTTCACAAAACCACTTGCAGCTAACTCCCAGATTTTTTCCTTGAGTGAAAATAGCCACTTTGGACCTTGTCAATTTTTATGAAGCATATGTAAACTTAAATACATTTTTGCGTTGTGCTACACTTCTCACTAAATACTTTTAGCCTTTTTATCACTCATTTATACTGTAATTCTTTAGTTATCTTTTAGGTTTATATGTTTTTACTTCTATAACTGTCATTAGAAAACTGGATCAGGCGTAATGGTTACTAAGCTTAGTATCCTGCTTCTGATGTCAGAGGTAGGAAAGAGTATGGAAATAGAGCAAGTGCACTATGATGTCTCCCTGGTAGCCTCGTTCCAGATTCCAAAACAGGAGACTTTCTAAGACAGAAATATCATCTTTGTCTTTACTAACTCAATATATTGTGCATTCGTGAATTATATCTTTGAGTCCATTCACATTCCTACTTTCCTTAATGTGATGCTGAGTGATCACTGGGTCCTCAGTGATCACACAAAACTGAGTGTAGACCTTTCCATCTTCTATTTCTTAGGAACTGGGAAACTACCACAGGTAATAGTACATCTGTCCCATAGTTCCATTTACTTTTGGGCCAGTAACATCTAGTGCTGGAGACTTCCTACTCTTCAGGAGTATTTTTCCCTTATTGTCACGCAGTTTTTCTTCAGATTGAGAGAAGATCTTAAGACATGTCCCTGTGAAGATGGATTTCAAAGTGAAAAGTTATAAAAATCCTTCACAGGAAAGATTATATGGTAAAGATGATTGAAAATAACTTATTTTGTTATGATGTGGCCTTATGTTTTCTTTTTCCATGAGTCTTTAATGGGTTTTTAGCTTCTGATGTGCTCAAAAAATTATATCTTAGCTTTTAATCAGTTACTACAGTGGTTCTTTTGTGTTCTGGGCCATCATATTATGTTTTTACCTTTAATCTGCTAGAGTTAGTTCTTTCTCATTTTTCTCATATGGATGTTGATTTAATTTTCTGAAGGAATATTCCTTTTTACTAATAATCTCCTTCACCTGCTTAAGAGTGCAAGCATCCTGGGGACCAGGTAAAGTCGGATATGACTGCCTACTCATACCAGAAAAGCTGTCTTTTACTGATACATGATTGAAAAATTGCCAGCTGTAAATTTAAAACAGAGATGAGAGTAACAGGGATTGGAGCTTCTTGAAACTAACTCTGTCGAACAGGACAGAAAAAGCCAAGGCTCCATTCCTTGTGGACTATTTACCATCAGTTTCTCCAAATATTTGTGATTATCTTCCCACAGAAGTAATAGAAGTAAAGTGATTAGATTTTAGCAGAAATAAAGTCATACTTGCAGTGTATGTCTCCAGGTGTGTACTGTTGTCTTTTGCTGATCTAGTCCATTTAGTTAGGCAATTGGCTTTATTCATAACCATTTAGAGACTTTACAGTGCATAGTTTTGTCTCTAATGCCTCTGATACCAAAATAAATCTTTTGGAACTGTATGTTCCTGGTGCAAAATTGTCTCATCATGACTGGGTCTTTAGAATTTGTGTCTCTGTTATTTGTTTTAACTGCTTTGTTGGTATGTTTGTAAACTAGACTCTGGCTTAGGGCATACATTGCATATACAGGTGTATATGTCCCTGCCTCTGTTGAAGTATTTGTGTTTCAATTAAAATGGAATGTAAGCTGTTAAATAAAAACATTAGTTTGAAAGTTAGGCATATATGGTGATGAATAATGTGTTACATCTGTGTTCTTTACTTGAAGCAATGTGGAGGTGTTAATCCCATTGGAACTTTCCACCCTACCCACCAAAAGAAAATTATATACAGTGTCAAAGAAAAATGCAAAATAAATGATGATTTCCTTATGACAGTGCTTTGATTGTGTATTACAGTGGTTTTAAACAGTTAAAATTTTCTTCAGGGTTAGTTACTCTCTCAGAAAGTGCAGGTTGTAAAGGCATTTTCAAAAAACTCGTATATTAAAAGATCTGAGTGGCTGAACAAACTCCAGGTTTAAGAGATTTTGTTTATCTGTTTTCAAGAGATTGCCATTTGATCCTCGTGCTATCTATTCACAGTTCAGGATGGCAGAGGATCAGAGAACCACCATTTTGATTCTCACCATAGAAACAACGGAGTTGTTTTATCACTTTAGGACACTTTCCCCCAGCATAGAATAATGAACTGCAGGTAATGAGCTGCCTGTGAAAAGCAAGCTACCATGTCCTCTGTGCAGTTGGCAAGAGCAGGAGAGAGGCTTTTGTCAGGAATTTTGTGTTGCTGTTCCCAGTGGATTTCTTTAAAGATCCAACCATGGTGAGAAAGTGAAAAGCAGTACTAGAAAATGTTATGTTTTTAATAAAGATGTCCTAATGAATATTCCTTTATTGATCATCAGGATTTGAAAACAGACCTCTGTCTTCACTGCTAATTAACTGAGGGTTTTGCTGTCTCTGATTTTGATGTAGTTGAATTTGTATAGTGGAACAGGCACTACATCCCACATGTACAAAGCACAGCTCTTTATTGTATTGAACTTCCTACCTATGAAGAAAACTTAAGATATAATTAATAACAGCACTGAGAGGAAAAAGCCCCTTTAAGGATGGCTTTAATACTGTGATCTTCTTCTTAGTGAGAAAACATCAATTTGTAAGTGATGTCCTGATTTAATGGGCATTATGACTTATTTAGCTGCCCTGAATGGGTGGATGGACCACTAAAACTACACATGCAACTGATGTTTATTAAACATTATTTTGTTCTTGCACATACAACATATAATGATGTTTGTCTGTGTTCTTGTTTTTTTTACAGTTGACAGGGCATATGATGCCAGACAATAAAGAGAAGTCCATAATCATGTGAAACTGAGTTTAAATTATTTTTAAAGTAATTATGGATTTATTTTAACATATAATTTTACAAGATCACATTTCATCTTCCCCTCACCCCTCAATGAGTGAGATTAAGTTCTGTTATACAATATTTTTTAGGTGAGATGAGTTTCGTAAGTAAAGGTCTATGAAATCTTAATCAGCCCTTTGGATTTGTAAATTCATGGTGCATCAGATACTTAAGCTATTGTTCTATAGGATTTCTTTTTAAAAAGGGGTTTGTATACTCAAGAGTTGCTTATATTATTCTTCACATCTGAACTGTTTTCATTCATAATATGGTGAAACTCTGGAAAACTTATTTTGAAAGTACAGGTTAGTAGTTTGTTTCCTAATATTCATGGCAGGGGGAGGCAGGTGCATAAAAATGTATCTTGGAAAAAAAACTAATTACAGGTGAACAGAGCCAGAAGTACTGTTTTTAATATGTAATGTAAACTTTTGCAGTTTGGCCTGAGGCAGCTGCTTACCTGAGTTGTGCTGTGGCATGTTGCTTATGCTTTTAAAAACTACAGCTTCACTCCCTTCCAGAAGTGCTGTACTTTTTACTTTAGCAGACATTTTAAGTTGCTAAAAATTATTGAAGAAAATAAACCTACCTTCAAAATAAAACAACAGCCTGATATAATGTAAAGTCTACAATGTAAAGGTTTTCAGCGGAATATTTTCCGTTTTAACCATGCAGTGATCTGGGCACTGAAAAGCTGTCACTGTGATTCAAGGTTGAAGAAGAATTTATGTCTTTTATTAGAATTCTTGATCTTGTGGAAGGGAACTTTACTGCAGCGCCAGTGCATATATCTGTAGGGATTTATGATTTTATTTTATCCTCAAAGAGAAAAGAGGGAGGGAGAATTCATAATGGGCTTGTTACAGATTAGAAATCCTTGTAGTCCAGTCAAAAAAATGGCCTACTCCTTCATTGTATTTTCATCTCAGGATCTCAAATGAGTAACTGTTACAACCATGATTAAACCTGATGCACATTCTTGGCTTGTGTGGGGCAGGTAACTTTGCAAGCCTTGTGCTTAAGAAGGCCAAGAAGATCATCAGAGCACCTAAACTGAAATTTAATTCCTGCTTCAGTCTTTGAATGAAGGATTAGCAGGCAGTGCCTAAGGTGTTTGTCTTCTCTCAGTTCTTCAATGTTTTGGCATCACAGCTCTATGCTGGTAGCAATGCACTGCAGTGGAGGTACCTGAGTGTGACCTTCTCTGCTGGACCTGCACCTTCCTGCTCTGCTCTGTTGCCACTCTGCACTGGGTGGCTGCTGCTCTCAGGCTTTCAACAAAGCAGAGGCTCACGGCTGCTGCCACTGCTGTGTCACCAAGGAGGGGCCTGAATTATTGTTTGGCCAGTCAGTCAATGAGAGCTTTCTGTGTTGATCATGGTTCTGGAACATGAGTAAAAAATAATTTTTCTCATGTGTGAGTGAAAGCCTTGTGTGAATTTAGCACTTCAGGCATGCAGGAGAGTAACCTGCCCATGTTATTTGACTTGAGTGGTTTTTTACAAGGGTTCACAGACATGGATATGGTCCTTACTAATGCATGTCAACACCAATGAGCTGTCAGTCATTTTAATTATGCTATGTCGAAGTGCTTATTCTGAGTAAGCAGCTTAAAGTCTTCAGTAACTAAAATTAGCTTTTGTGTTATAAAAACTGAAGAAGGCCTTTAATTTTCAAAGCATAAAATAATTTCATTTTATTCATGCAAATCATGCATGAGCCAAATAATTTTGCTGTGATTCATGTAACTACTTCATGGATAAAATTACCTGCCGGTGACTACACTGTCTCTCTGCAGACAGTAGGGCTTTAGGCTTTAGTAAATAATTTCATTATGTCCCAGTTCACCGCCAGCGCAACTGCAGTCCTTTTTCCTGGGTGCGTTGATCCGGTTCATACTCCTTGCAGCTCTTGGCTAAGTGACATCTCTTTGTCCACCTCCTGGACCATTTTTGAAAAAATGGCCCATCTCTCAATTGCCTTTACTCCTTATGAGCAGCGACAAGTTCTAGCCATTTATTGGCCTTGGTCCTGTTCTTTCCAGTCACCCCTATCTGAATTGGAGCCCTCGTCTGTTCTGTTGCTTTGGGACTGTTTTTCACCAGTAGCAGCTGAAAAACACACATGGCATTTTCCTTAAGGCCTAAGAACTGGCTCTGCATCCTCATGAGAAACGGTTACTATTGCTGTGTTCTGGGAAATTTGTTCTTCTCTGAAACACAAGAGATGTTTTGCTTGTGATGTAGGATACACATGCTAATAACTCTGGGTCAGGTATCATACACCTCTTCAATGAGGTCATGTGTTACTGCCAAACTAACACACTTGTTTGTAGTGTCTAGAAAAGCAATATGTTTGTGGCCATCTTGGTTGTTAAGTAGTGCTGTGGCTCTGATGTCAAAATAGTTTCTCTTCTCAAACCCAGTTGAAACACTTTGGCTTTATAAGACTGGCACAAGGCTGGGTAGGATATTCCTTTCCTTGTAGTATTTCCTTGTAGTATTGGCCATCTTGGTTGTTAAGTAGTGCTGTGGCTCTGATGTCAAAATAGTTTCTCTTCTCAAACCCAGTTGAAACACTTTGGCTTTATAAGACTGGCACAAGGCTGGGTAGGATATTCCTTTCCTTGTAGTATTTCCTTGTAGTATTGGCCATCTTGGTTGTTAAGTAGTGCTGTGGCTCTGATGTCAAAATAGTTTCTCTTCTCAAACCCAGTTGAAACACTTTGGCTTTATAAGACTGGCACAAGGCTGGGTAGGATATTCCTTTCCTTGTAGTATTGACGTCTTTGGTATTCAGCATTCATTTAAAGCTCCCATACACCACAGAGTTTTAAAGGATTTACAGAATTGTTTAGGTTGGAATTGTCTTCCCAAGATCGTCCAGCCCAGCCTCTTGCTCAAGCAGGGTCACCTAGAGCAGGTTGCCCAGGAACTGCATCCAGTCAGGTTTTGAGTATCTCTAGAGATGCAGATCGCACAGTATTTCTGGTAAACTTGTTCCAATCTTTGACAGAGACAAATATAGAGATTAAAATCTCTGTGTTTTAACCATACTTGGCTTTGAACTTCCTATTTTTGCTAACCTCTGTACTATCAGAACTTTTCTAGAATTTCCCTTCCTCTCTAATTTTTTCTTTGTGAGTACTACATTAATTGAATTTTTACTAATATCAGCTTGAAAATAATGTTCTAGCAGCTGTTGTTACTCTGGCTGTTCCTTTGCCTTATAATTTATCAAAGATCAAGAAGGAATAATTATATTAACCCTACAGGCAGACATTCAGGGCACAGTTCTGAAAAGATTTTTCACAAAGTAAAGAATTAGCAAGGCACTAGAAAGCACTAGAAGAGGTCTCAGAAGTAAAGTGATGTCTAGAATACTAACTTTTGCTAATTATGGAGTAAAAGAGGGACTGCTTATCTGTATTCTGCAGTGACATTTTCTCTGACACTCTGCCATGCTGTGGAAGAGGTGCTCCTATGAGCTCTCAAGGAAGGCACAGTGAGTGGGATACCCGCTGCTCCTCAGTGGGAATGTATCACACAGATCTGTCAACAACATGGTATGGAAAGAACTCAGAAAACAGATTCAAGATCGAGATCTTTCTGAATTAGGTTAATGAGCAGTAGTTGTGCTTGGTTAACTTTTTAACTGTGGTGACCAGTTGTTCAAGACAAATTAGAGGCTACAGGCAACCTATTGTTTTAGAATTGTTCATCCAAATAATCTGAATTACCTAACCAGTAATTTCAAGTAAAAAGATTCTGAAATTCAAAGCTTCAAAAAGGCAGTAAAAATACAATAATAGGGTGTGTTATTGGTATATAAGATGGTGCAGTTGCAGATCAGGCTTTTGTTGTGTCATGTCTTCAAGATTATTTTTTCCAGTTATAGTAAGTAAATATCATGAAAATGTGGAATGGTATTTACATGGGTAAAGGGAGTATCAAATTTAGATTTAGGTCTGAATGCTTCTACATTGACACATATTCAGTTCCTGCTTGTATTATCTGTTTGAGTTGTATAGAGTGCAGGACTGTATTTAGCTGAGCTCTCCATAAAATACTTCTGAATTACCAAGCCTTGTTAAAATTATTTATGTGTAATAACTTTTCTTGGGTTAGCAATAATTGTTCTCTCCGTGTTTATTATTTCTTACTAGGCTATGTCAGCTCAGCACAAAGAGCTGGTGTTGAGGAAGGGATTGCTGCTGAACTCTTAGTCATGCAGAGAATGAAGCAGAGTGTTTTCTTCCCAGGCTGAGCTCCTTCCTGGGCTCTCACAGGAAGCACACAAAGGACATTTGTAACCGATAGACAAAGTCATTTTGCATTTTCTCTTTAAACAGAAGAGTGATGATATTTTCTGAATGCTCACAGGAAGTTAAAGTGTAAACTTGTCACTGGGTGTCACTGTTACACCACAGGAGCCTGAGTGAAAGTAGATTTCTCTGGCCTCAAATTACAAAGATCTTAAAATCCTTAAGTACAAGTGCAGAGGCACATAGCACTGGTATGAATGTAGAACCAGTTTTATGTAAAGAATACTACAAGGGTATTTGCTTACAGTGCCAGCAGTGCTTATCAGCTCCTTGGTGTTTCCTGATGTGACCATATTTGATGTCTGAGTGGTATTTCCCCCTGGGTTTTTTGCATTCTTTGGGGCTGTTGGAGAGCTGCTACCTGGTTTTTGTTCCTCACTGTTCAAAAAATGTAAACATTCAAATCATACTGTGGAAAACTGAAAGGAGTGCTAGAGGACATCTCATCCATCCCCCCACCCCCAGTAGGTCAATTATGTCTTAAACTGTCCCTGACTAATGTATTTTTAAAAGCAGCACCGACAGTTTTCTTGGCTATATTTTCCAGTACTTAATCACACTTCTCACAGAATTTTCTTAAGAGCAAACCTGATGTCCTTTTTTGGAATTTAGTTGTTAAGTCTTCTTCCACCTAGCAGGAATTGAGAATTAAACCACCTTTTCTGCTTTGCTTCACACTCTTAACAGATTGTTTTGGGGGGTTAGAGTGTGTTTTAAACTCTTTTTCAGCTAACAATCTAATAACTATGTACATAAATGAGGGAATAAGAATTTTGGCACCTTCACAAGTGAAATAATATACCACAGTTCTTACAGAGTAAAACCATGCCCACTATTAAAATGTTCATTTTGTCTGTATTTTAGTAAAGGATGGGGGTGAATCAAAGTAAATCAAAACTTTTATTTAGTATTTTAAAACTCTTGATGGTGATTCAAGCTTTACCAGGTTCTTTCATTGTTTTCATTCAAACAAGACAAAATCCCCTATAACTCCAAATATTTGGCTCTGGTTTTTCCTGTTTTATTTAAATTTGGGGCATTTTTCTGTATCTTGTAATGTAGAATATTACATTTTGGAAGAGGGAGGGAGGAAGACTTCTTCAACTAGTAATGTGAACAATATCAGACTTTCATTCCGAGCTTCAGCATTTGAAACAGCAGGTCTGTTCATCCCCATGTTAAAAATGCTTAGCAAAATGGAATAGTTGCAAAATCTGTAGTCTCACTGAAACAGATTTCTTTGTTTGTTTATACCCCACCCCAGAATTTGTTTTTGTTCTCTCCTGAACAGTCTCACAGTTCTGCAGTGTATCTCTAAAGTGCAGCACCAAAACCTCGAGGTGTTCTCCATCCAAGATTTCACCAGTATTGGGCAGGGAGGTACTTTTCCTATAATATAAACAATATTTCTCTGTGTGCCCATTAGTAGGATTTTCTTTGATTGATAATTTTGAAGGTTGAATGCTTAAAATCATGTCACTAAGCCTTATCTTTTAGTCTGTTTCATCCCTAAGACTCTTCCTGTAACCAATATCCCGTTCTGATGTTAGCGCACTTGATTATATTTGCCCAAGAATAACATCTTGCGTTCCTTTTTCTTGGCTTTTTTTTTTTTGGTGTGTGTGTTTATGTGACAGTTTAAGACAAATATGAGTTAAAATACTGATTGCCAAAAGCTTGCAACCCCTACAGTTAGAAGTGATTTGAAAATTATATAAGGTATAGCCTATTCCTTTATCTATGGTAGTAATGAAATTACTGAGAATTGCAAATGCCTAATAGGCTTCTGTGGATTACCTGGCAGTTAGCTACTGGGAACTGCTGGAATTGTGATTTCTGAACTGGTTTGCACCCTGTTTTTGCACCCTGCATATTACGTGACACAGCATCAAAAGGCTTGTACACGCTAAAGCTTGGGACTCCTGTCTTTTTCTTCTCTTCTACCTTTTTAAAGGTAGGGTGTTTTGCCTCTTTTTTTTTTTGTTTGTTTTCAAAACTTATAACCACCTTGATAAGAACCCACAGATGTTTGCTAGTGGCTTTGAGAATACTTGAAATACTTCTCTACATCCAGCATACTACATACATTATAACCCTGATGTATTAAATGCAAACATAGAATTAAAGAAATGCTTCCAACACCCCCAACTGAATTTTTACAGTTGTTTCATGATATCATGGCCTCATGGTATCACTCAAAGACAAATTCTTCACTTAAACTGGCATGACAATGATATCCGAATCTGAGTCTTTATTATAATGAAAGTTTCATTTTCACCTTTTCTTGCCTGTGATTTATTGGAATTTCCCTTTTTACTGTTATGTAGAAGCAGGAGGGGTTGCACAGACAAGACAGGAGGAGTATTTTGAGGTGGCTGGAGGGATTTTAACCACTAGAAAAGAAAAATGTACACATTTAAACATTCAGCAGTTTATAGGTATTGACTTATGTGATAAGTGATCAAACCTGCTTAATTTAATTACTGATGTTACAACACATTTAGTTGCATTCTGTCTTTTCCTTAAGGTTAGATATTTGCAGGCCATTTTGTGGAGCTGTGCATGTTGGACTGGATTGATGAGGCCCATGCTGTGATGGTCAAATAATTGTCCATAACACTTGTTGAAAACCTTCTAGTTAATTAAATGACATGCTTATTTTTACTATAAATGGACACATGTTTTATTTCTTCCATGTTAATCGTCCCACATTTATCAACCCTGGTTGACTCCATGTTCTTGAGATTTCCTACTTTACTGAGGAAAATTTAAATTATTTTCTCAGAAAAGAGGATTAGTACCAGCATTATTGTCAGTTGCACTGACAGCTGATGCTTTTTTTCACAAGCATATTAAATCAACCTGATTAGTTTTTGCATTCAGCTCCCTTAAACACAGAAGATTGTATTCCAGCAGAAGCCAATCATGTTAATTACATCTGAAGAGTCTGCATATTCAAAAGCCATTGCTTGTTTTATGGACAGGAAAAATAAACACCGTATCTTTTTAATAATTTTAAGTGGGTCACTTTCAGGACTGTATCTGTTTTAAATAAATTATCATATTGTTAAGGGCCATGGGCAAAAGCTTTTTATTAGTAATGTGACAATTTGGAGTTTGTTTTATTTTATACGGACCACAATATTTGTTTTTGAAATCACTACCAGCCAAACACTTTAAAGATATGATAGTATATCTCATCTGGAATTCTACATACTGTGGGTAGGTAAGAAGTCATTTTTGCATGAAAATGCTGTAATTAGCAATCAGAGATTCCCAAACTGCTATGAAAGCAAATCACAATAAGGGATATAAGGGACATAACTGAATAATAAGGGATATAACTGTCAGAGGGTAGGATTAGACTAGATATTAGGAAGGTATTCTTCCCTGTGAGGGTGAGGAGTGCCCTGGCACAGGGTGCCCAGAGAAGCTGTGGCTGCCCCATCCCTGAAACTGGCCAAGGCCAGGCTGGATGGAGCTTGGAGCAACCTGGGACAGTGGAAGATGTCCCTGCCCAGGGCAGGTGGTGGAATGAGATGAGTTTTGAGGTCCCTTCCAACCCAAACCATTCTAGGAGTCTGTGATCAGATGAACACTAATAGAAGAAAAGAACTCTACAGAGAGGATGGAGCCTGTTTTTCTGCTTGTCCATCTGGCATAAACACCATTAATGTCTAGCATTTGTTCTGTTGTGGCCAAAGGAGAAATAGGGTTTCTGTGCTTTCACACAAACTGAAGAGTGGGGGGAAGCCCTCCTTATTTCATGTTTGCTTCCGTCTCACTTGAGATGCGCATTTCCAGAATGCACAGACAACAAAATAGAAGATAAATTATCTTAACATTATTATTTCGTGAGTTTGGTTATGTGCTTTGGAGGAAGAGTGAGGTGGATTTTCAGACTAGTTTTTTGCAATTGTTCCTCAGATATTTGAAAGATATTGTTAAGAAAGGACTTGGGACTTTATATCTTTCTCTGAATTGTCATAGGGAAGTGTTTTTCCGCCTAGAGACAGATAGGCACACAGACATTCACACAGACATTTTAAAAAATAAATGTATACTTTTAAAATTAACATATATTTTTCATGGACACAAAATAATTTTTACAAAAGATGTTCTTGTCAAAATAGTTGTGTAATTTTGGCCTCCTCTTTCTCCTGCACAATGCATTTGATCTTTGAGGTATACAAATCTATCTACATTTCACAGCGCGTTGCAAATGAGGAGGAGAAAATAAATTCAAATTCTATTTACATTTTAGTAAAAGATGGGTTTGAAATTTGGATTAGACTTGAGGTATCCTGCACTCTTTTTTTTATCATCAGACCTGCTGTTGTCCAGGCTACATTTGTTTTAATAGGATAAATTGTAAATTTAGCTCCTCGAGAGTTGCTTCTGTGTGTTCTTTTTCTGCATGGTCCTGCACGTGCTGTTGCAAATTGTCATTTGTGCACTTTATGAGCTTGTACAAAGTTTCTTCCAGGATCGTCTGGGCATTGAAATTCTTCACAGAGATTTCCAAGGGTTTTCAGTTTAGCATCAAAATAAATATTTTGCTGTGGTTAGTTTTAACTCCTGAATCTGTGAATTGGAAATTGATCTTACAGTACATTTTTATGTTGTTACCTTGATTAAAAAAGAGGTTTCTATATTGAAACCTCCTTGATTTTATAATATACTATAATATGTGCAATATGCTTCAGAATTATAGTTAACAGCCTCAGTAAATCCTAACACGCTGGAATGTTCACAGCCTCATCTGCCTCTGGTAATACATAGTGATCTTTTGTGTGTGTGTACTTAGTTTTAACTGAGAGGAGATGTAGAATAGGACTGATGGACAAATTAATGCTCCCAGCCTCTTCTAAACATACAAGATTCATAAGTAAAAAAGGCAAGGTATAAACTAATAATTTCAACTCTAGTCAGTTTTAATTAAGAGTCAAGGAAGAACATTGCTCCATTTTTACAGATTCAGCTCTGCAGCAGAGTCACATAAAGCCTATCTACCTCCTTTTTTTAATCAACATCTGAAAACTAGTATTTTCAAAACTGAACTATTCATTTACAAAGTATGAAACATGCAGTCCCTTTTGCTAGGCATGGAAGCATGCTTTTTAAGTACCCAAAACTGTTATTTTGAAAACCTTCAGTGGCAAATGTTACCATATATCCCAGTGGAGGGAGCTGTTGTAATCAATTATTAGTGTAACTGATAGTCTTTTCATTGATCAGAATGTAATAAACACTTCACCTACACACTGCCTTGGGACATGGTCAAAGGTCTATTGAAATGTCACTTGAAAGAAGTGACTTTGGAGACTTCAGGCACCTTTGGATAATCCTGGTTTTCTTATGAGAAAGTGTAGGAGCAACATGGTAGGCAATTGACCTTAGCATAGGTTTACAAATCCATGTGTTTTTCTGCTTAGTTCTCATTGTCTGAAAAATATTATTGTATTTGTGGAATTTTTTGCAAACAAAAATGAAGTAGAATTAGAGATTTGAATGATGGCTCTACATGTAAAAAGCAAATTTTGGTAGGCTACAAAACAGGAAATGAGATGCAAAATCATTTCCAGAGTTTTATTGTTTGCAAATGTTTGCTTGATTTACACAGGTTACAAAAGAGTAATCTCAAATATTCATCCTAAAAAATAATTTCTGATCTTAGATTCTGATTACCTTGTGTTTGGGTACACATTATGTCTTCTTGTTTGCTTTAGAAAAGTTAAAAATCAGCCCGATGAAAATTATATTGGGATGTTCATAAAATAAACAGTTCAGATGTGAAGCCAGAAAGAGTTACGTAAAAAGGAGTAGAATAAATAGTTCCTTTTCTTTTTTTTTTTTTTAAATAATGGTTCAATTAAAGTCAAAAAAGGTGATTTCTGATTTCTTACATTTGCTCTTGAGAATTACTGTTTTCCTACATGGGGCATAAAACAAGGCCAAGGAGAAAGATAGGTCAAAACCATCAAGAATACTTGTTTCATTGCTATGTATTTAAACTGTTTTTAAAAAGCAACAGTAACTTCAAGTGTAGACAATGAATAATCACTTATTTCAGATTTTCTGTGACATAAACTTTCAGATTTGTTGACTTTTGGAAATATTAAACAACATTTTGAATACAAGCACAAATAAATAGGAATACTATGTTTTTATACCTGTGTTGTAAGGAAAAACACAATCCAGGATATAAACTTGAATTTCTGAGAACCTCAGATAGTCTTATCAGCCACCTTAATATTTACACGAAGGCACTGGACAACAATAAATATACTTTCCCAATAATTTTCCAATGCTGATCCTTTTCCTTTGTTGACAGGTATCAGAAAAGCACTGAAAAAAGAGAGCTCACTGCATGGCACTGGCATTTCATTTGTCGTTGATAGGACAGTGCTGTAAAAGATTCTGAAATATTTATGTTTTGAAATTTAAAGGACTGATAACACAGGTAGGGCCTAATGTCTTTTGTGACTAGCAGAAATCATAGGTGTAAGAGCAGTTTTCAGTTCAGCATCTTGTAGGTTGTACGACAACAGATACACTTGCAAAATATTTGAGTATCAAAGGTGCTTGTGTCTCATATCACTTACATATGTACTTAATGACACCTCAAGTGGTATGACAAAAAGTATTTATCTGTAGATATATTTGATTTTATCTGTAGTATTTTTTCTGTAGAAAATACTAAGGATTTTGTAAGGATAGAAACAATAAGACAAAAACACATCTAGTAAGAGGCTGTTGTAAACTGTGGGACAGATTGAAGTTTTTCTTTGACTCCTAGCTTTACTGTCTTAATTAACTTTTCTCAATGTTTGACTCTATCAAAAAATAATCTCAAAAAATACAACACTATTGTTCCTATTAATTTCTTATGTTTCACATAATGACATAAACATTTTGCTTTATGTAAATCAATATTGAATTATAGTAGAGATTTATGTAGAAACAACTGAAGGTAGCTGTCATACAGAATCAGGTTATTTTACTCAGAACATTACTTACCATATAAAAGAAAAGTTACTCAGTGATGATTTGTTAGTATAGAACAGATTGTTATTCATACAGAAAGGGCAGAGGAAGAACACCATTTGCAGTCAGTGATACTTTCCATGTGCTTTTCTATGAAATGCTGTTGCAATCCATTATTAATAGTGTCAATTTGTGTTATTTTGTGTGATAGTCGGACCTGTCCACTGTACAAAGGATTAAAATTAAATAGATGTTAAAACAAACAAATAAACAAGAAAAAACCTAAACCAAACAACAGCAAAAAATCATGTTAATTTGAAAGCCAAGGCAAAGACCAAAAATTGCCAGATGAGGCCAAAGCCAAATCTGTTGAAGTATTGTGTTCAGTTCTTACTCCATTTCCTGATGCCCTCTTCACAAAATAGCTTATTTGTTATCTTTGTACTCCCACTAACTGTTCTCAGCCCTGCACTGTATGTTTGCCATCACTCTCTAGACTATCTGACCCAGTGTTGTTCAGTAGGTATCTCCAGAAAGGGAGATGTGAATACAATTAAATAAGTCTGACTCGACAGTCTCATCTTGTAAGTTTTTTTATTGCATTGGGAGTGTTTACATAACTGCTCAAAGGAGGGTTTTTCTATGTACCTGTTTACACTTTTTACTTCTAAAACTCTTGAAGCCATGGGCCCTTGGAGGGTGCTTACATAGCACTTGTGAACCCTTGATTGATGAGGAGAAAAACCCTGTTAGTGAATCATGGGGAAAACATTCCATAACGAACTTGTCTTTTAATGAGGGTCACCACCTCTTTGCCGTGGCTGGAAGGAAAGGGATGGAGGAGAGAGATCCTGTTGTGTTGCAAAACTGTTTGAGAGACACAATAGTGGGGGAACGGCTCAGACACCAGCCTTTGTGTGCAAATTTCCCACCAGAGCTAATCAACTTCTTCTATTTTTTTTTTCTTTTTTCAAATTTAATTAAGTGGGTTTGGAGTCCAGCACCGGCCTAACAAGCACTTCTTCATGAATGAAAGGTTTGTCTCTGGCAGTGAGGCAAGGCTCTGAACAATGTCAACAGCAATTACTGCCAGCTGTGGCCACTCGAGCAGCTCCTGAGAACAGGAGGTGCTGAGCAGGCAGAGCAGAGTGGTGTAGTACTGCCAGGAAAGTGCTGGGGGTATTCTTGGCCTACCTTACAGCAAACTTGTCATCCCTGCACCCAAGATTTTAACCCAAGCTAGACCTCTCTTGGGAAGGGTTGTCTAAAGATCCTCCTGCAATCGGGGAGTTTTCCAGCAGGTGTGACACTCATTGGTGCGAGGGAGCTTGGAGGAACCTGTATGACAAGAAGAGGTGATGTTTGTTGGGGAGAGGTATGAGCACAATCAGTTATCCCAGAAGTGATGAAGATAATTCACTTAAATTTAAAAGGATGCATCCCTGAAAGTTATAGCAATCCCTTTTATGAATACCTGATCTTTCTTAATTTGTAGGCCCATTTGAGTGGAACTTAATGGGGACCTAATTATATTTTTCTCTATATTTTTCCTTCGCTTTGCTTGCATTAGGGACACATTCCTTTTCATAGGCTTTATCTTTGGAAAACTGAACTCTATAGCACTGAGGTGAACTTTTCACTGATAAATAGATAAAACCAAACATCAAACCCACAGATTTCTGTGTTGGGGGAAAGCATGCAGCAGCAGTAATCTTGCAGCTCCTATGCAGCCTGCTGCCCTGAGAACACCTGTGCTGCTAGTTTGGCAGACCATGTTCTAAGTAAAAGTTGTTATTCAACCCATATTCTGTAGGAACCAGATATGTTCTGTGGCATAATCAGCATGAAATTGTGATATGAATTGAAATGGAGGACAGCATGGTCAGTGCTCAATAGCCAACACATGCTCCACTTGCATGTACAGTTCACAGTATATAGAATCTGTGATTATTTATTTAAACCATAGTAAGTTTGCTTATGTAACAGTACCACCACGTTTCCGGCTCATATTCAGTCCCATTTCATTCTGTAAACGCCCTGAGAGTTCTTGCCAGGATAAAGAACAATTCCGTGATGCAGTTCTGCACTGTGTCACTCCACTCTCAGAGAAAACAAATTTTGCCTGAAATTGCTTCTTTTTACTCACATTTATGAATGCAGCTTCTGACTTGGGTTGATTCGTCTCAGTTTAAAGCCTTGGCAGTACCATTTGAAACCTGACAAGTTGTACAATGAACTGCCTGATCATCAGCTTGATGTAGACATTGAGAAATTTCTTTGGGGGCGTTTTCACAAGCCGATCAATGTGAGAAATGCAACTCTCTAAATTAATGTAGTGCTTTATCTGTATAAGGCTTTGAAATTTCTCCATTTAATGGTTGTAACACCCTCAGAGTGTCAGTCAGGGGATTTTCACCCAAGGTGACCATTTTATTGGTTTATTTTAGTTTGGTTTTTGTAACAGATTTTTGTAGTAATTGTTCTTTTGGTTAGATTATCATCTAATAAGATGAAAGTTCAGGTTTTTATTTAAAAATGGGGGGAAATGTAGCAGGAATTACCAGTATGTTCTCAGAGGAGTAGCAGATCTATTTGCTGATATATGTTCTGTAATTATTAAAAAATTTATTCAGGCTTCCAGATATTTTTTTTTCCTCTCAACTCTTCACATATGGATGAATGTATTTCGAGAAGCCTAGCTGTAGCCCAATTTCTACTTTCAGAAAAGCAGCACTGAGTGTCAGTGCCTACTCTTTCTTTTTTAAAAGTACTCTGCAGGTATGTTCTCGTGATCGTGCCAAACAATTCTGAAGCTTCTCTTTCCACTAAGTAGAATGTTACGTCTGCATCCACAAAGCCAATTTTTGACACATTAAGTCAATACTTGTGGCAGGCAGTTTTTCCTATTAGCAACTATTTATTTTCCATGTTGATGTGCAGAATGTTGCACTGTGCTGAACTCAGCTGGTCACCAATATTCTGGCTGAGAAGCAAGAAACTTTTTTTCATAGTTATGATACACTGTCCACTTTGTCACAAATTGCAAATAGTTTAGGAGGCTTTTTATTTTCTGGCTTTATATGAAACCTATGTTTTTTGGTTTTTGTTGTTCTGTAGTCTCTGTTATTGTTTATGCTGTGCTGTGTAATACCTTGTCTCAGGCATCACAGAGAAGCAAGAGAGCACACGGTGCCTTCAGCTGCACCCTGTGGGGTCTGAGGGCAGAAGTCTCCTTGTTCCCCTGGCCACCCTCAGGCAATTTAAATGGCAGAGGAATGTGAGATAACAATTAGCTTCTGTTCCTTCTCAAATGCCTAATCTCCTCAGTGTACCCACAGAAAGGAAATTCTAGAAGGAAAAAAATACTTTTTTACTTGTTTTGAATAGGTAGATGAGGAACAAGTTTTCAGTGCATGAAAAGTTTAAGGTGCAAGGACTGAAAAGAATACACAAAACTGGGAAAACCTCTGAAAGTAGAATAATAAATTTGAGTAATTTAATCAGTGGATGCGTAGGATGAGGAAAGAACTGATGTAATCTTTTATGAAGTTTAGCTACAAGACTGTTTTTCATGTGAACAGAAAAAGATTGGCAACATTTTGCTCAAATGTGAGAGCCTAGAATTGTTGTCTGTCTACCTTGTTGCAGTGTAGAAGGACTTTTGCCTTGGACATTAACACAGTATTTCTGGAGTGGCAGAATACACCCTCTGAAGTACAAACTTTAACAGAGTTAGGACTTTCACATGTGGATGATAGACAAGTTCTAGTGCTTCTTGGAATTTTCTAGAGTTTTAAGGGTTTTAGTATAGACAAAGCAAATCACTTAGAATAATCATTACCCTGAATTATTTGATTTTTGTAAATAAATTCTTCTTATAATGTGCTTAGTACTTTGAGGAATTGGAAATAAAATTCCCACATGTATCTGATGCCTTCAGTGAAGTTTCTAGGATATCATATAGATGTAAAACACATAGTTCCCAGTAAAAAGAAAGCATCTAAAAAGAAAGTGTATATTTTTTTCTTTCCCTTTTATGTGCACTTTATTCTTACTCCATTTAATAGGTAAAATATCTGAGGTGAGAAAGTGTTGTAATTATTTTGCTATCACAATGAGTCAGTAACATTAGATGTGAAACTGGAATCTTTGTTCATATCTGGTAGCTTTTTACAGTCAGGTCAGCAGAAGCTAAAAAATTCATTTTACTTCAACACCATGACTGGTTTTGGAGGCAGCTTTATGTGTATGGCAGCTACATGCATATACACGGGAAAGCTTGTGGCTATTGGTGACAGTGTATGGTACTCATGGTACATAAATCCCTGTGTCCGGATGTGCTCTTTTTATGGAGCGATTTGTAGATAATCTAGCAGGTAAAACTTTTAATTTAAATGCTCTCCAGCATGGATATTAATGTGGAGAAAATTAAAGAATGTAGAAACAGACAAATGTCAGGTCCTTGTGCTGCCAGACTCTATTCTCCGATTTCTTATTCCTGGTGTCTTGGAAGACATGGTGAGGGCTTGTTTGTGACCCACTTTCATCTGGAGGTGTGTTGCCCTTCAGGGTATCACTTCAAGAGATAAATTGTGTCCTTCTGTCCCTTGCACTGCTACCTGGTACAGACAAACCAAGAGGATGGGGCAACTAAAAATGCCAGGAAACTCAAACACAGAAAAGAACTGCAGTATCTCTTTAATAATACAAATAATACAATAATAATTACCTGCTTACACTACTTCAGGGGTGAAAGAAAGCAACCCCCTGCTGAAATACTTACTTCCTTGGGAGAGCAGAGCGTAGATTACAAAGAAAGAAAACTGCCAGGTGATACAGTATCTAAGGTGATGACTTCAACAAGAGTAAAATGTTGACTTAGAATCATAGTAGCTGCTCATAGTCACGTAGTGACTGTGGCCTGAACAAAACATGTGCCTTTGCAAATCCAGCAAAAAGACTTTTTTTCTTGAGATCATGGGAAGGATTTGCTGAAAAGCTCAGAAATCATCAGTCCGAATTATTGGTTTCACTGCCTGCCATAATTACAGTGAATAGTTTGGAGCAAATAATTTGTCTAACAAATTTCTTTTTAACTTTGTGAAAAATCCGTGCGTCATTCACATGCTCTTTGCATTTGTTTGCTGTTAATATTTATTTATGTGTTCCTGTGTGGCTTGCTTTGACTGTATAAGTCACATGGTATAGTGACATGATCAGCTATGATATTCTTTTTTTGCTGTATTTTTTTTTTATTTGCATCCTTTGATCCTGGTTGTACATTTATTCGTGAATAAATACTGAGCAACTAGAGGTCTGTGTGTTTAACAGTTGTATCACTTGCTGAATATATTTCTTAGATGGTCTTCTTTGTATGTATGCTTTTGTCTTCTTGAGCCTTCACTGCTGTCTCTGGTCTCCTCATGGTCCACAGTGTATTCACTAAACTTTCCAGTTTCCCTTTGAATGCTCTGTGCTGTGTCTATGTATTTTAGTTACTGAAGTTCTGCTCTGGTTCTGAGGAGCTCCACCCTTTTTTGTTTGTTTTGCTGTTGTACAATAGCCTTTGTGAAAAAGACATGATGGGGGGATTAAATACTTGTAACTTCTGCAAAGAAAGGCATGTAAATGGTTCATGATTTGTAACACCGCTATATTTTTTATTGACAACATCTTTCACAGTTTCTACCTTGAAAGCTCTGTTGCTGTATCACTGAACTTCAGAACATTTAAGGATTCCAAGTTACTAATCAAGTCCATACTTCAGCTGTTGATTTAAAAATAAATAAATAAATAAATAAATAAAATATATTTTTTCTCTTTGGACATAGGAAAAAGTAGATATTTATAGAACTCTTTCTTAACTTGAATTATTTCATGAAGTTTACCTAAAGAATAAGTCTGAAGAAGGCTGTGCCTTTTCAAACAGCCTTACAAAGAAAAAAAAATTACTTCTCTTTAGTAGAGGCTTAAAATGACTGTACTTCTTTCAACAAACTTTTATTCTAATAAATATACTCAAGAATGATCTAGTCTAAAATGTTATTCTTCATCGTAAGCACATTTCACTTTTGCTATAATTGCACCTTCTCATCATTAGAAGGACATAATAGGCATTATGGAATGTGTTCACAGAGTTGAATAGACTTTCTCTTTTATCAGATATGAAGAACTTAATATATTTTCAGTAACCCTGACTTGTGCTAATCTTTTTTATTTTGGTTTTATAGTTTGTGCAGAATCAACAGAGGACTACTCTGAGTGTCCTTACAGGTACTCCAAATTCTTTTTGACAGCTCCTCCAGGAAGACAGGTCTAGTCTAGCATGTAATTAATGCTGGTGATTCCACTCTGATCTTTTCACTTCTTTAATGTGCATCTCTGACTGAGAAGGCAATAATAGACAATCATGTAAGGAAATCCTTGATTATAGCTTGATTGAGCTTGTGTGAGCTCTAGAGAGCTAGTGTTGTCATGGTTTCCAAGCCATTTAACGTATGACATTTCTACATAGACAGGACATTAGATAGCCATCCAAAAAATTGTAATTTGGATTATGTTTAATCCCTCTTTGAATGTCAGATCAGGTTTATTTTCATAGACAATCAGTAACCAAGTCTCATATTAGAAGCTATAAAAAACATACTGTCTTCCACCAAACTTGCAAAACAGAGGACTTGTCTGGAAAGAAAAAAAATCTGTCATTCAACACAAGAAGCTGATTTTCAGTTTTTAGCGATGCATATTGGTAAAAAATTCCAAATCCTCTCAGTTCGTAGTCACTATATCAATAATGAATTAAAAAAAAAAAAAGAAGATGCCATTACTCTGGGATTGGTAGTGTCCCAAATATGCACAACCTCAGTATCTCAACCCTGGCTGAACTTTCAGCAAAACATAGAATCAAACTTTAATATAGGTGGGAAGAGACTTCTGAAGATCTGCTGTCCAACCCACTGTTCTGAGATGGTCCAAAGTAGATCAGGCTGCCGTTGTTGAATTTCCCTACATGGAAGAGCTGAGGTGATAATAAAATACATTATAAAACCTACTTAATACTAGATTCCTCTCAACATGAAATGCACATGATGCTTGTTGCTCTATAGTTTGTGTATTTTGAGAAACTGGGTTCATGTGTTGCAGTTTGCCTGGACAGATGTGATTTGAATTCTCTCAGCTGGTGCTTTGGGACACCTGAGGGTAGTACATATGATCATCAAAATATGTCACAGCTCTGCATGAACACTCTGGTGCCTTTCTATATATCTAAGCGAAAGTTGAGGAAAGGGGAGGGCACTATCAAACTGGCATTTTTACTGAAGGGGGAAAAACCCTGCATCCCTACAAAGAAGTACTTAGGTTTTTATATTCCTGATGTCTGATTTCTCTAAATGGACTTAAAAACGTTAATTATATTTACCAGCAAGGAAACAGCTTTTTAAGTATGGCAAGTTTGCTCATTCTCATGATCCTAATATGATGTCTTACCCTGAAATGGGTCTTTGGTCAAATGTTATTTATTTTGTGACAGCATGGTATATGCCTAAACATGCCAGGTCCTGGCAGTATATGGACAAAAGCAGCTGTTGTCACTGCCTAAAGAACTCTCATACTAGTGTGTTTTGTTTTATTTTTACAGACCTACATATCTTTTCAGAGGATAGAAAAGACTGGGTAAAGGATAAAATCTAGTAATGGAACACAAGAGAGAATATTTTATAGTTTACTTGCAACACAGTGATTTTAATTGTATTGCTGGCAATGCCACCGTCTACTTTTTCATAATGCTGCCTTTCCACAGGCCATACATTTAATGTTTAAAGGGAGACCATACCAGACAAATATTTTTCTCTTTTCTTCACTTAACACCTTCTCGAGTCTATATCCATACAACTCCATCTATACAGAGATCACAAGTGCCAGAGGAATCTCTTTTTCCTGCTGTCTTAATTCTTTGCCCTGTGTGAAGCAACTTTCTGCTGCTATGCAAGAGAGTGTTGTTTCCCCAATTGTTTGTAGTTTTGCTAAATTTTAGGTAGCACCTCGCTCTTGGTATTGTCCTTCTTTTTCTTTGGAAAAACACAGAAGTCTCTTTCTCTGAATTTTAAGAATCTTAAACCAAAATATTGGGGCATTTTCAATGTCCAGCTCTTGTGTATTGGCAAGCACAGACATCAGTGTAGTTCTGGAAACAGTTTTTTTCCAACAGTGATTTTTTCAGAGCCAGCAGAGGGAGCACAATAAAAAAACTAATTGTACAGATTTGTCTACTTGTCTGTAGTCTAAGAATTTAGAAGATTTCTTCAGGTATGTCAGTGTTGCAAGTCCATTTTACTGGTAAGTGAAGTGTGTGGTGGGGTGGGGGAGCATAAATACAGGAAGTAGAAAGACAGGGACAAGGCTAGTTTTCAAAACAAGAAATAATGTTCCTTATTTTCTGTAGCTGCCATTGAGAATACAGGAATAAATGACAATATTTTGTGCTGGAATAGTAGATAATCTAATGCAGCTGCTCAAGTAGTTTACTAGCTTGTAGAATCCTTGTTTAAGCATGACAGAAATGCAGTATTTACTGACTTTAAAAAAAAGTCTTACTAATTTGATAATTTGATCATTAATACTGATTGAATCAGTAGGTGAAAGGAAAATCAGGGAGATAGGTTGTACATCCTTTGTTAGGAGGAGGTCTTTTGGTTATACATGTACATAGACCATAGTGAGCACTTCAAGTCTGACTGCTACTTAATGATTACAGACACAATTGTAGCCATATTCTACTGGACCTGTTCCTCTGGTTTCAAAATTGTTCTCAATGTAGCAGTCATTTCCCAACTTTTTGTTTTGCATTTGAGTGACTCATTAGCTTGGTACTGCTGTAATGCATAGGGATAACAGGAATGAGAAAATAATTCATAAAGCAATGGAATTAGTCCTCATCCATTTCAGTGTTTTAATCCCTTATCCTATAAGTTTCTTTTATGTGTCCTGATGCAGTCCCCAACAATGAGGTTATTGACATAGCTGATAGAACTGTTGATAGTTTTCACATGTTATGTGCCATTCAGCAACGGAGCACACACCTTTCTGTGACTGACAAGCACTCTCAGTCCTGAAGGGAATCAAAATGGCTTGCAAGTGGTTATACCTTCTCCTGCTCTTCAGATGTTAAATTTGATATATCAATTGGAGGCAGCACCACAAAGTATCATTGTCAGCTGAGCAATGGGAGAAGAGCTATACATGATGAAGACTCTGGTTATGAGTACATCATTTAGACTTGGTTTGATTACTTAGGCTTCCCTAGTAAAGTCAGTGTTGTGGAACTTGAAAGGCAGTCCATTACTTAGATTTTTCTCTTTTCATCTAACTCCAAGATTTACTTGAGTTAACTGAAGATCTGCAGCTATTATGGCTTGAGTTGACCAAATCACATTAGTGAGTTGGCTCAGCAGTTTGAAATTCAGCATCACTGCTACTACCTTCTAGAACAGGCCCACTGCCATTCTCTAAGTGCACTGTAAAGCCTTCAGTCGTGATTAATGGTCAATGTGTTGATTGCTTTAATCCAGCATGTCAGTTATGTGCCTCTGTAGCACCTTCTTTCTACTGTCAGGCTTGTTGGGATATGTGTGCCTGAGCTGTAGCCTGAGGCATTTGGCTTTTTAGCTGTGGAGACAGGATTTGCAAATTAAATGGAAGAATGCTAATCACTTAATGTCCTTGTTTGCTCCTTTTTAAACTTTGTAGACTAGACAGTTAATCAATTATTTGAAATGATGATTCCTGCAATGCTCACATATGAACACCAGCAGGCTAAGAAAAGTCAGTGGGCAATCTTGTAATAAGATTTTGAAGTGGTCAATTATTTCATTTCTTACACAATCTTGGCAGCTATAATACACTGGCAATCTGTGTGCGGATGGTTATTCCAATTTACTCAAGAGTCATCAGTAATATATTTGTGGTTTTGTGTAACTGCAAGATGTACAGTTTATTCTGGGGCACACTTGAAATTCTGTTGTATACTTGAAATTGCTGGGAATTATCTTAGTATTTCTCTGATTTTTCTAAGGTGCGTAGTAATCATGGGTGACACTTACAGGTTCTGGTAAAAGCAGTTAGAATACTCCAAAGAAATTAGTCCTGTGTGAACTTTTGAAAATTATCTAGTTCTTCTAGGTTAAAGCAGAGCTGGTGATGGGATTTTTTCAGTCACTGTCTTCACAAAGAGACAGTGAAGCAAATGTTATATCCTGGAGAGATCCAGTGGTTGGAAAAAAATTACAGGATCAGAAGAGTGTATTGAGGCTTTTCTTTCCCCAGCTGTTCATGGTGGGGTTTTTTCCACTTCTTCCAACTCAGGAGCTGTAGGGAGCCACCATGTACACACACAAGGTTAGTGAGTACCACGTCCTTCCATCTTCAGTGTGATTATGGTACTACACTGAAAATTATTGTTATGTGAAGGCATTATAGACACTATAAAAAGAATGTTATACTGTGTACTTATACACCCAGTCCACATTTCACTCTTTTTGTACAAGCCTGTCTTGAGCAAAGACACCAAATTCGTATTACTTGTCCTTTGCTGAAAGAATTACCAAGAAAGAAGGCAACACCATGACTCTCATAGTTAAATGAATATTCCCTTATCAGGTATCCTGTTAAGAAAACCATCAGTGATTACACACAAGCTAGGTGCATCAGGGATTGAGGGGGACAGAGTGGCAGATGTGGGCTGCTCTGAGTCCTGTCAGGAAGGAATGATTAATGAACACTAGCTTCAGCTGAGGCTAACCTTTGGAGAGCCGAGCAGGACATCTGCAGAACTGTCAGAGCTTGACAAGGACAGAGCTGAACAACCAATTATTCCACCATCACTAAGGTGGGCTGTCAGTTTAATCCCAGACATTCACTTAGGCAAGGACAGGGAAATTTCTCCTTTACATAGCAGCACTCTGTTGTGACCTTAACTGTTTCTGTACTGCTGAGGGGAGCCATGGGGTAGCACCACATATACAGGAACCCCTGGAATGAGAAAGGGTAGAATCAGAAACCTTGTGTTAAGTGCCACTGTGCCAAGAGTTATAGTGGTTCTCTACTCAACTGTAGTGACATATGGGAATTCTTGTGATTTTAGAAAATGATGAATACAAAATTGAATGTTCTGCAGACACCCCAGTACCTGCCACTGATGTTGTCAAAGTTTTGTTGTGACAAGAAAAACTGGTAATTGCCAACACATTCTGACTTGACCATGCTGAGCTGTGTTTGTCCTCCGCAAGAAGGCTGAGGATGGTTGTCAACAGCTAGTGGTGCTTCTAAAGACTTTGAGGAGCCTTTCAGTTGGGTGAGTGGGAGCCAGAGTCAACCCAGACTGGGACATCTGGTGCAGGTTTAGCTGCAGACATGCACCTACACAAAAGGTAGCAGTCCAGTTCTTGTTTTACACTAAAAGCATCTATTTTGTTTTGTCACACAGTACAGGAAACTGTCACGGATACTTTCAATGCTACCAGTTCTACCCAGGTGGGTGGGGAAAAATGCAGCTTGGGTACATCTCTGGAGGAAGCTACAGCATAGCCTTGTCTTGTTGATTTCTTTCCTAAGCTCTTTATGTGCTCAATGAACACAGAAAATGTAATTGCCACCGCACCTCTCTCTCTAGATTCTCCCTGTAAAGCATGATTTTTGCCATGTTTAATTAGGACATTTATTTTGTAATTGCTTTTATCTGGGAAATGCACTCTTGTCACAAAACAAGGACATGAAAAGTCTTGAAAATTTTGAAGTAGGATTTTGCAGTAAAATAGAATAAATCTTACTCTCTTATGGTTCATTTTCTGAACATGTTGGAGAAGTTTTTATAGAAAAAACAGAGATGATAAATCCCATCTCTTTTACACCTGTCTAAATATATTTTCAAATATGTTTCTGTTATGCAGAAATTTTGCTAATGAACTCCTAGTCGAGGTTTGGGCATTATAGCAATGTTCTAGAAAGCAGAGAGCTTATCTGAATGAAGATAAAATACTTTTTCATGGAATTACATTTGCAGATTGCCTCCAGTACATGCCAGCTATAAAAAGATGGTATACCTATCATTGTACCAGAAATCAGTTTTAAAACAGCAGAAAATGTTTGGATTTTTGATGGGGCAGCTCTGCTGCACCAAAAGTGGAGAAAATCTCAAAAATTCTGCCAAAACTGTAATACAGAGACTACTTTAACCATGTAACAGAGACTAATTTTAGTCTCTGTTACATGGTTAAAATCTTAATTTTAAAAAAATCTTAATTTTAAGTTAAAATCTTAATTTTAACTTTAATCTTAAGTTAAAATCTTAATTTTAACTTTAAGATTACTTTAACCATGCAAATGTTTCTTGACACAGTGAATTCTATCAGTATCTGAGCTTTTGTGCGTGTGTAGCATTTACAGTACTGCATTCCTGTTCCTGTTTGGGAAACACAGGAAGTACTGACAGCAATCAAAAGAATGGAAACTGGTGTGCATATACCAAGAACTTGCAAAAATTCATAAAATATCATCTGTATTGCAGAAAAATGTTCTTTGAGACATGGAGATATGCAAAATTTGTTCTTCAATTTCAAATGGTGTCAGCGCTCTTGTAGAAGGTGGAATTCAGTCTGGTGTGTCAGGGAGGCTGCAAGGGGAACAGGCTTGAATATTGATTATTTGATGCTGAATTGCAACCCAGAAATGTTGAAACAGCATGTATGCAGAACAGTGTTTTCAAAGCTGAGGTTAAGGCCAAAGTGATTGCTCTTCCTGCTTAGGAACGGATTAAATCTGAAATTCCAACATTAACTTCTTCTGCCCTGCAAGACTTATCTTGGAGAGTGAATCTATTGGTTATCTTTATGTTAGTTGAGGGGTTTAAGGGTTTTGTTTGTTTGGATTCTCTTCATTTATTTTCCTTCTGCACTTTCCATCTGGATTTGCAGGACACACAGTATTTATCATGGTCTAGACTGGGTTTTTATTGCAATAGAAAAAAATAGCAGAAAATAACAGGTAAAATTTTTGTTTACATTGCATTTCATAAAATTAGTTGTACATTGGTAGCAATTGTGAAATATTATTCATTTTAACCAAAATTAGTTTCCTGAGGACATGAGAGATGGACCCGTGGTACTTTAGTCTGGACTCCCTATCTTACAGGCTCTCTTTTCATGATCTTTGCATTAAAAAACAATGGACAAGCTTCTTATTACTGGGGAAAGTTGACTTAGAAATTCCTAAATTAATTAAGAAAAGCAAATCTATTGACTACTCCACAGCTGGAGTTGGTTGCTTGCTCGCCTTCATTTTTTTGACAAAAGATGATTAATATAGAGGGTAATTCCTGCAGTCTTGTTAATAAATATTTACAGAGACATCCTACGGAGAGATCAGGTAGCTTTGAGATGTGAGCCTGAACCATGGGGAAAGTCAAAAAGAGCCAGTGAAGGTAATCAGTTTAAACTAAAAAATGTTATGAAATTTGATTCTTAATATCTAAATCTTTAACAAAGATAATGGATATTTTCCTTTGCCACAGATCTGAGAAGGAGGTGGCAGAGAAGATTGTCTTGAAAAATGCAAAACTCTGCATGTCTAAATAAAGGCAATATAAAATTGCGTACCATAATCAGGCATATATTAATGAACTACTTCAGGTAGGTCCCCAGTCCAGAAAAGATAATTCCCTTGGTTGTTTCTGTATAGCATGGTTCTTCCAGACAAGGCAATGCTGCAGTTCAAACAGCTTCAATCACAACTTTTAGGTAGAATTTTTCATGGTTTATAATTTTTGTTAAATTCTTGGAATGATTTTTTGGTACAAAATACCAAGAAAATATGCCCTCTAATTGGGGCCACACTCACAATTGTTCTCTGCCAGCAAAACCAACTCTTGCTAGACAGTGTTAGACTTCTCAGTCAGAAGCTGCTTCTGAATACAGGTTTAACTCTGCCATTTTTGTGAATGGAAATCAAAGCTTTATGGAATTATACTTTCTCCTGTTGGTCATTTATATTGATTACATGGTTGCTACAGGGCTTGTACATTCACTGTTTATTAAGTTGCCTTATTGCTTAACAATATATAGATGAAGTATCCATAAATGAAACAAAAAAATTAATTACTGAATGCAATGACACCAATTAGCCCTAAATTTTCACAACTAAAAGGTTTAACTAAGTATGTAGTGCATCACTGAATGATTTAACAGAACACCGTAATTCTTTTCTTTTTGCCATAAATTGTAACCTGGGATTTTTTTTTGTAATGGTAATTGTCTCATCTTCATAAATTCTACAGTCATACAGAATTTAACTAGTGTTGTAACAGGAGTTCCCAGGAGTAAAAAAAGAAAACAACAAAAAACCCCAGATGCTGTCAATGGTAATTTAAATAAGAAAAGGCACGTTAAGTGGTTCTTCTTTCACTAGTAATAGAAATTAATCAGCTTTGAGCTGCTTTGGAGATTTTACATTTTTTGCTGTGGTCTGTTATGTTTTATAATTGTATGGAAAGTAGTTTTGATTTGATCACATTATCTGGTGTGAGGGTTCTGCAGGAAGGCAGAGGTACATAAGTCAAATGTCAGCCTGCCTGGGTATGGAGACTGCAGAAGATCAAGAGTGTAAATTAAGATCCTCCAAATAAGTCTCAAGTGCTGGCGAGGCTTGTGCTACAAGTCTGAAATGTGCTGCTAAATATGGGTCCCCTTGAAGCTAGGAGCTATTGAATGTTCTAAATTAAAGTGTGGCTGCTTTAGAGTGTTCCCTGTAAGCAAATTTGCCTCCAAAGGCACTGTGCAGACATGTGTCTTGGTTTGAAAGACAGGTGTCTGTAAGGAAGGCAGGAACCTCCCTTGGAATGGAAAATGTAACTCCCTTCCCTCCAAATTATAATAATTTTGAAATTAAGAGGCTTTCAGGCAAAGATATGAGAAATAGCAATAACAGTTCTTTACTAATATATATATATACACCAAGGCAAACAAACAACAATAGCTATGGCAGTGATACCAAACAGAACCAGGAACCCAGTGCCGGCCTCTCTCGGCTCTCAGGCCCTTTCCCCTTCGGTGCAGTGACGCTCACAGCCAGCAGGGGCGCTGGCGGCTCCCGCTGAGCAGGGCGGGTGCGATGGTTCCCCCGCGGCTGCAGGGGACGCTGTGGCGCGGGCTCAGCCCTCACGCGGTAATGGCGGCTCGGCCGAGCCGGGAAGGGATGGAAGAAAGGCTTCACAAACCCCCAGGGGCAGCCGATCCCGGTGCCCCAGCAGGACTCTCGGGAGCAGCAAACTGGAATGGCAGGAATGAGCACAAAATGCCGGGTGGGAGATGAGATGTATCAAACTCCGGAGCTGCAGCGGGAGCCCCGGGACCTCTTGGCAGGCAGGAGGTGCAGAGCTACAGTGCAGCGAAGGCTCTGTGACGCTGTGGTCTGTGATCTGCCCACGGAAGCACAGCGTCCTTCCTGAGGATGTCACAGTGGGTTTCCTCAGTTTGCTCAGGCTGGTTCCGCAGCTAAGTGAGCAAGTCCCCAAACGATCGGGTGGTTAGCGCATCCGCAGAGGTAAAGAGGCACAAGAGGGGTTCCCTGTATAGGTTCCAAAAGGTTTATTGGAGGGTCTAGGGACGAAGAATGGTTTGAGGGAAGAATTTGAGGTTTTTATAGTACAGGGAAAAGGAGTGGAGAAAAGGGAAACAACCAATGGGGTACAACGACAGGGGTGGAGTTAACAATACAACAACCAGTGATGATAACAAGGAGGAGGGAACCAGGACAAGGAACCAATGGGGTACCGAATACAGAAGAAATTTCTAGAACTTATGCATATTAAATAGGAGTAATGAATAAACATTAACTCATGCATAAACTGGGTGTCAGCCATGTGAGCCAATCACCAAATGATATTCAAGTGAAGGACATATTGGGCTATGGGAGCCCAAAATAGGTAAGGGGCTGATCCTCAGACCCTGGTGCCCATCCACCAGGACTCTGGACTTTGGTCTGCCTTTAAGACAGCTATGTGCACCGCAACAGCTCAGAGCAGTGGCAAAGGAACGGCGGGGGCAGGGCAGCCACGGCCTGGCTCCCAGCGGGGCAGGGAAAGGCGGGCTCGGGAGTGCCGAGGCTTTTCCCCTGAGGCACCTGAGCAGATGGTGAAAAATCCCTCTTTTAGTGAGGTAGGGTGTTAACAAGCTCCCAGTGCAACGACCACTCCTGCGAGCAGAGCTCCACTCACGGTAGAAGAAAGGCAGCAGAAGGCAGAACCCTGCAGTGGTGACGAATTCTCCCCACAGCAACCACAGCCTCTCTCCCCTCCAAATGCTGAGAGAACAAGACACAGCTAGGGTCTAACCCCGTTTTCCCAGTCCAAGTCTCACGGTATCTCTTATCTTCTGAGAAGCCCCCAGGTAAAAGAGAGAGAGTAGCCAGCTGCACCGCTCCCCAGAGCTGTGACTTCTTTTGTCTCTCTGAGGTATCTAGTCATTATTGTCTCCTAATAACATGTACAGGGGGAAGTTCCTTAAGAGAAAAGAAGATTAACCAAAAGGAGAACTCCTAAAACCCCAACAACATGCTAGTGGAAATTAATCTATATTCCACCTAAGTTTCATTAAAAAGAAAGGTGTAATGAAAATTAAGAAAAAAATACCAGTAGAAAGCATTTTCAGGACTGATATCTTCCTATTCTTCAGTATGATGAGTGGATGTTGATTCTGGTATTTGTCCAGCTTTATTACTAAGTGTCAGAGATGGTTTCCCCTTTGATGATCACAGCCATATGTGCCATAAGGAGCTGGTCACCTCAAGGTCATAAAGCTCCTGGGACATCTTTCTGCTGGAGATGACCAGTACAAGGTTAAGCCAACAAAATAGATCTTCAGCAGGGTTTAGGTGCTCACTATAGAGGCATTTTTCTGGTGTTAAGGAGAACTAATGTTCACATTCTTCTGAATACACATCTGTGCAAGGTTACTGTTAGAAATATGGAAGCATTATGGTCCCCCATCTGTGATTCAGCTAATTAATTTAGCTAGTTAAATAATTTTTAGCTCTTGAATTGTATATTCTGAGAGATCTTCACAAGGCGTTTTCAGTCTTCTTGTAGTTTTCCCCCCCTTCACTGTAAAAGTAAGTGTTCTGAATATTTTTTTTCTAATATTATTGAGTCAAGAGAAGGCAGAGGGACACTCTTGCTAAGGGTGCACAGCAGTAGGATGAGAGACAATGGACACAGTTTGGAACATGGAACATTCCACTTAGATACAGTAAAATATTTTTATTAATTTTTTTTCCTAACCCTGTTGGTAAATTTTCATCCTTGGAGATGTTCACAAAATTCGACTAGACAGATACCTAAGCAAGCTGATCTGATTAGACCTGCTTTGAGCTGAGATAGGTTCTAGATGACCTCCAGAGGTCCCTTCCATTCCAAGCTAACTCAGTTTATAATTCTGTGATTCATTGAAAGCACAGAGATGTGGTTTGATGTGTGACACACATGGATACAAGTGGCTCTTGAGGTGAAGTGTTAAGTTCTTTACTGTATGTTGTCCCAAATAACTGTTTGAGAGAGCTGCAGGAATTTAAGGGTATAAGATGCATGTTGGATCATCAAACTGGGTTGCAGAGTAATTTTTCCTTTTTAAAAAAAACCACAAAAGTTACATAAGTCAGAAAGATTAATAGAAGTCACCACAATCCTGAGGAGGTATCCAAGAGATAAGCAAATAAATCCTGGAGCAGCAGTTTCCATACTTTCCTGCATGGGCCATAATGGGGGGAGCAGAAGGAGATATGGGTTATGTTGTGTGTTAGTGGACACACAGGGAGGGAGAGATGATGCCTAAGAGGACACATTTGAAGTGCTGTCTGTGGATCCAATGTTCTTACAGACCACAGCTGGATCAGCAGTAGTAGAAAACCTCCTTTTGTTTCCACTGAAAGTGGAAGCAGCTCCTGAAAGTGAACCACCTGAAGCCAGATAAATTAAAAGAAGGAAAGCACTTGGAAAACATCAACAAAAAATGAGTGGGCAGCAATCTAGAAAAAAATTATTTCATTTTATGTGCTCAACATATTTGCAGTGGTATTTAATTACTGTTATGAGAGCTTGGAAAATCTGAAGGCAAGTGCACTTAAATTCCCAGTAAGTGAACACTTTTATTTATGTTGAAAAGCGTTGTCCTGCTTTTCTCTTGATTGTGCTGACACAAGGATGGTGACGTAAACAAGGGAGCTTCCTCCTCCTATCACAGCAAAGACTTTATTTTCTCAGAACCTAAGTTATTGGCTTCTTAATTTTTGTGTCAGAATAAATTTCATTCCTCTTGATTTAGGTCATGACTATAGAAAAATTTTGAACAGAGTAATGTGACAGAAATCTGGTACTCCAAGTTTAGGCAGCCTGTCTGAAGGTATTGCAGGGGGCCCAACACAATTCGTAAGGGGCCTTTTCAGCCTGAGTGAATGAAAAAATCAAATCTGGCAGAAAATACCAAGATCCTTTTGTCTTTTCTCAGTAATTTATTAACACATAATAGAATTTACTCTTGTAACTAGAATAAATGCACTTGGGAATCAAAATGTTGTTTGGGCTCTAGTTTTTCCAAGCACAGAACCTGGAATTAATCATTAGGATAGAGAGATTACTTTCTTTCTGTAGGTTAAGACTAAGAAGAGACAAAGGGACATATTTGTTGGTTGACCTCTGGACCTCATATAAAATATAGGGAGAATAGTGATGAATCTCCAAAGCCTGCTGACACAGTAAAGTGCTTGGTATTCTATGAAAAACCCGTCATGTATTCCCTAAATAGTTCATTTTGTTTTCTAAAGTTCTGAAAAACTCGCTTTATTGAAATGCATGTTGTTGCATCGATTTTTCTAAAATACATCTTGTTATCTTTTCTTTGGTAATTGGTGACTGGTAATGACTTTGGCAATTTAACGTGTTCTTGCAGACTCTTTTCCCATTCCCCTAGATAACTGAAGTCAAGAGAGAGGGCCTGTCTGTCAATCTCTGATGCCTGTCAACTTGGTTGATTGACAGGTTTTTGTCCCACAATAGAGACCATTTCTGCAGCCCCCATTCTGTTATTTCCTTCTTTCTTAATACTTGTGGGGGATGGTGTTTGCCTTATAATCTGTGTTTAAAATCCAACTTGGAATGAGGCCAGCTCCTGAGAAATTATCACAAAGTCTTAGCTTTGCATCAAGAAAATTCTCTGGAGAGTTTCATAAGCTGTGATTCCACCTTTCAAAATTACCTTTCCTCAAAAACTAAGCTTCGTTGTTCCTCCAGAATCCCCTTCAAAATCCAACAAAGAGAGTGTGAGGTCTGCCTAATATGTTTTGATATAAGAAAAGTAATTTGTTTGTGTTTTACTTTATTTGGGAAGTTCTTCTTTATGGAATAACTGTCATAGAAATTTTTGTGTGTAAGAAACGTAGGTGAAATATGTGAGCCTGGAGCAGAGAAGGGGAGGGATATTTGCTTTATGAGGAATAACTCTGAAACAGAAAACAAAGAAAACTTCTAAAAGGAAAGTAATGTCATTGTTCATCCCTCAAATAATGCATTCTTACAAGCATTCTAGTCACCTTGGCATTAATTCACTTAATTGTGAATTAGCCTTGTGCATTAGGATTGAGTTGTACTTAAAATTTAAGACTTATTTGATGGAAGAAGAGAGTGTGAGAACTGGTTTATCTATTTAAAAATTATGTTAGATTTTGTGAAAAAAATCACATTTTATTCAAAAGCTAAAATTCTTTTAATTTTAAAAATGAAAAACAATTCGATGTGAGTATAAAATCAGTTTTGCTATCATGATTTGTGGAAATCAGTAAAGCTTCTGTGTCAGTTTTCTGGCTGTAGAATCAACAATACTGATGCCATTCCCACTGGGTGTAATTTGAATAGGACAAAAGGAAACCAGGGTTGAAGAATTGCCATATTGAAATCTGAAGTACCTCAAAGGAAATACAAAGAAATAACCCTATAATGGCAATGTTATTCTGATTAATCACAATATTAAATGCACCTGTTGACTGTTACAGATATTCTCCTGGTCCTGGTACTCATGCAGCCAGGGTCTGAACAGTGTGCTGAGCAAATGCCATTGTTTGTTTTAGGATTGTTCACTTATTTCACATTCACTGTTTAGAGGTTGAGGATTCTGTTATAGACATAAAAGAGGCCGATGCAAGACTTGAATGCTTTTTGTGGGGAAAGGGCTGTTTGGTTTGTTGATGGTTCTTTTTTTCCACTCAAAAGGGTATGTTGAATAAAACTGAGATACTTCTCCTCTGGTAACACTGTGTTCATAACAATTGAATTCATAACAATTGAGTTTGAACATAAAGAATAAACAATAGCTAAATTTGGGGTTATTGTTTCCTCTAATAACAAGTAGAATAAACTAATCAGTTTCCAGATAGAGTCCAATAAGCTGGCTGGGAAATTGAAATAGATTGAAATAGAGCGAGCATGTGGATGTGTGTATGAATATCCAGTTCTGATACACAATATGGACCTTGTGATCTTGAATCCCATTCTTGCTGTATAAATAGCTGGGTACCCTCAATTCTTTAAATGTGTAGAGCACTCAGTATTTCAAGAGAAATAGTGCTGTATATTCTCAGTTAAATTTCTCAGATGATGCCTCTGCTGCAGCATGTACTAACCTGTTACTTTTTGGCCATGTGAACTGATGATGACAAGGGGCCCACAGTGTTAGAGAAAAAAGAAATGACAGATGCAGCTGACACGCTAGGAGATATTTATTTGGGGAGGGCAGGGAAGAGGGAAGCAAATATGGGAAAATGTGTAAGTCTTGGACTTTTTCGGAGGTCTTTAGTGCGTGAATGACTATACAATATATTCTCCACGCATCAAGAAGAGAAAAATAAAAAATACTACAGTATGATAGAAGGTGTTTGAGTGATATGCCCTGTGCATCTTGGGTCTGTCTAGCTGATTGTGTTTGGATGTTGCTAGCCTTTTATTCCAAAGAGTTACAAAGACTAGTTCAGGATAAAAATGAACTCATTCCCTGGAGTACTTTCTGCATAAAGTGGCCACGTCCTCTACATCAGGAACTACAGATAGCATGTAGGAATGACAATTTTTAAGGAACTAAGAAAAACCACATCTCCACTGCCATGTTCTTTTCAGGAGAATTCTTTCCTGTCCCTGCTGAACAGTTAATTCAACTTGCCAAATGTATGGTTAAGGGAATGTTGTAATTTCCTAAGCTTCAGAATAGGGGGCAGTAAGGTCACAGTATTGCTTGAAAAATTTTTTTCTACTTCTGCTGGAGTACATAGTGTTAAAATGATTCGGAATGACTGCATGTTTGCTTTTGATTCAGAACTTACCTTTCATCCTGCAATAAGCTGGTGTAGCTAGAACTCCTGCTGTTGCAAGAGACTTGGTGGTGGACAAGGTGTAGAAATTGTGATCATCCAGTTAAAGAAGACCATTCTGAAACATGGGTGGTATTCTTGAAATGTCTTCTAAACCACACTATGCATTTAAAAGAGATCCCACTGTACAAAGAATGGCAAAAATCCAATTGTTCTTTCCCATTGGAACACAGAGGAGAAGCTTATAGACATATACAGAAACACCCATCATGTGGATTTCTTGCAGTCATGGGAACCAGGAAGCAAAGTCTCGTTTGTGCTGTCAGTGGTACCAGCCTGATGCACCAGGTCTGTGGAGATCACCATCTTGATCCTTATAGAGAGGGCTACAGAATATGCTTTCTACACCTGTGGAATTGCCAAACCCTTTCCTAAACTGATAAGGTAGAATAGTTTTAGAGGCCATATTCACATCTGTCTCAAATCTCTAGAACAATCATTTAGCCTGGCATGGCTATGGTCTCTAAATTATTTTTGAGTCATCACAACAATGGTGCTACCAGCCCTTCATTTGCAGATGTTTATCTACAGCAACACCTCTTGTGTTATGCCCTACTGGATTTTTATGTGCAATTCCATTCATTCCCCAACTTCCAGTTTTTCTTAATGATTGCAATCAAGGTACTACTTGCTTTTCAGATTGATTTATCATGTGCCTGTATTCCCAGATGTAGCAAGTGGGAACTCTTGTTTTAATCTCTATGCAGTCTGGGTTTTTTGCATAACTGCATGAGATCTTTTTTCTCCTGAACTAAGCAGACCCATATTCTAATTACGCCTTGTAGTTAATTCCTGCTGGCCTGGCACCATTTTTGTGACCTATCTTTGAATTCTTTCTCTTCCTGCTCCGTTTCTGGGATAAAGCAAACAAAAATGAAACTGGTATTCTGAGCAAGGCCATGCTATCGATTTAAACAGTGGCATTATTATTAGCACTGTTGGTTTCTGTCTAATTCAGTAATTTTGCTTTTCTGACTATGCTGCACTTCAGCAAAAGACTGTAGAGTTTTCCTCTCAGCTGAGAACTCTGAAAGGTAGCTGTGAAAAGGTGAATGTGTAATGTTAAAAAGATAAAGACATTGGTGGGGAGTACCAGATGTACAAGAAAATTATCTGATTACAGGCTTTTGTCAAAAGAGTTCATGAAGCAAAGGTACAGAGAAGATGGAAGAAAGAAGAATGAAAAATAGCTTGTAAGTAGAGATATTCATATGAAAAAGTATGTGTCTATACTCAGAATGTGATTGGAGCTTCAGTATCTCTTGCTGGAAGGTGGTCCCTGGTCTAATACTGGCATCTTCAGCAGTGTGCAGTGTTCTGACTAGTGCACTGTGATAGGCTGTATCACGCCTGGATGTGTCTCCAGCACTTAAGTGATCTACTGAGGTTTTCTTTACACAACCAGAAGTCTCCATCGAATTCCACAAACTGACAGCCCTCAGTTCTGAAATAACTGCAAGTTACAGCAGTTTAAGTTAAATCAATATGTTGTATAAAATTTAGCATTGACTAAACAACTGTGACAGTTCATACCAACCTGAACTTCACATGAACCTACCGTAAGGTATAACTGAAACATCTGATGTCTTGGTTATTTCACCATGCATCATTCCACACTCTGGCTAGATGCTCTTACATTTATTACTGGCAGAAGGAGAATTTAACTGATTGTCACTGTGTGAATATGATGATGGAAGTCCTGATTTTGCACACAATGAATATATTGGTAGATTTATCTCATTTGCTGTACTTGTTTGTCATGTCTAAGGACACTAATGAGTTGGTTTTAGGGACTAATGAGAACTGTAATGGCTAATGGATATTTACGGCATTGCTGCATTTTACCACCTAATAATGTGAACACCAACTTCAGTTCTTTCAAGTCTTTAATTGTCAAGATGGGAATTTTTAATTACATTTAATCAGACAATAAAAATCTCAGAAAAATCCACGACAAGACATTGGTGATTCTGCTGGAGTTGCTCTGATAGACAATTTCTTTGAATGCTACACTCTTAAGTAATAAATTCCTGCAAAAGTCTTTGAGAACTAACTTTAAAACAGATCCATCTCAAACTCAGATTTATCCTATTTGCTTCTCCTTTTGCATTAATTCAACTGTGAAAAGAAAAAATACACTGACAAGCTTTTAATTTTTTTAGATATTTTCAAACTGTGTTTCAAATAGGAAATATTAACTGGGGAAAAAAGTGTTTCCCTTTGTCATAATAGCCCAGATTTGTAGATAACTGGAATGGCATTTCTCTATTCTGATTTGAGCATCTGAAAACTAGACATGTGCTCTCAGGCAGAGTTCTGGGCTGTTTGTGGTTTGGAAAGAGGATACCTCTTAAAGGTAAGACATTCTGTCTTAAAGTAGGGCTCCAAAAGGAATAGAGCAATTTACTCAGTCCATCTTGGTTGCCTGTTGTCTGATCATTATTTCTTGTGGAGAGCCATATTTTCACTGACTCATCGTTCCATGTTACAAGCTGTCTCAAAATACTGTCTTACTGACCTATTAAGCATTTTCAGATGTGCCTGTGTTTCACTGAATAATCACTACTCTCAGAAATAAAGAGGTTAAACCAACAAAGTCTGAGGTATTTTGCTAGAGAGTCTTGCCTTTTTGATTACTTTCTCAATAGTCATTAGCAACAGCTCACCATTTTGGGGGCTGCATATTCCTTTACATGTGCATTTGAAAGATACTTGCAAACACAGTTTCTTGGCTCAAATGCCCTGCAGAATTTGTGTGCTTCTTACTCTAGGTTGGGATGTTCAAGGCAAAAGCTTGTCTTGGTTTGAAAGACACGTGTCTGCTAAGGAAGGCAGGAGCCTCCCTTGGAATGGAAAATGTAACCCTCTTCCCTCTGAATTATTATAATTTTGAAATTAAGGGGCTTTCAGGCAAAGATATGAGAAATAGGAATAACAGTTCTTTACTAGTACATATAATAAGGCAATAATACAGAAACACTGGCTTAAACTGACAGAGTCAGGATACAACCTGACACCCTGCTGGTCAGGGTGGTGGTAGCACTCCAATTAGGGGGTGGCTGCAGTCCTCTTTGAAGTGATAGAAATGGTTCTGTCGAAGTGGTGATCCTGTAGAAGGGTCTGGTCTTCCTCTGAAGGTCCAGTGGTGGTTATGTAGCTCTTGTCCTCTGGGAATCCAGTAGGTCAGGGCTGACGGTGGTGTTCCAAACCTCCGATTATATCCAGGTAGGAATGGGTGGTTCCTCCCCCCAGGCGGGGCATCCCACCATGGGATGATGTAATTTTATGAGTCATGCAGTGAGACTTGATGGCCCATTAACAGAAGATATCTCCGGAGGGAGTTATCAGGGATGTGTCATGGAAGCGACAACACTGCCCCACCTGGTTTTAACAGATGGTGATAGAATACATACTTTTGGTTACATCTTACATTGTAACATAAGACAAGGTTAAACTAATGAGTCTTTTCTGTTATTTTCCCACTATTAAGAGTCATCTTTCCTTTGAATACCAGTGTTGGACTATTCAGTCTTTCAGTCTTTTTTCATTCTGTGCTGTCTCAAGTTCTTCCTACTCTTTTGCTTGCACAACAGAAAGCTGCTCATCTGGGCAGTTACACACCTGTCTTCTCTCCCACAATGAACAAAATGACATAAAAATTTCTTGCACTCTTTCTCTTAAGGATTCATGTGTGCTTTGTGAATCCTTAATGTATTCTGGGAGATGCTCCAGCTGCACTGGCCTAGTGTTGGTGCTGCATAGATTTTTTTTTTTTTTTATAACCTGATATGCATGCCTCTGCCAGTATCTTCAACACTGATCTGGAGCCAGAGTTCTGCCTTCTCATTTGTGTTGGATAATGAATGCAGTTGGTGAACAGCAACAGCTTCTTGCGTGGATAGAAAAAACCCTGAAATTTCCATACTTCACATCATGCTCCTTTCATTACTCTCTCCTTCCTCCAATGAGTGTGCAGATGTTTCCTAGTTAGTTATTATTTAAGTGGGTAGGTTCTTGCTAACGTGTTAATTAAAACTTGCTGTCCAGAATCTCTGGGTACAATTTGCAGTGTAATCTGTAGCCTCTAGTGCATCATTGTATCTCTATTAAAAGGAATTCTGTGTAGTGATGCTGGGATTTAATTAGTTTCTTTGCCGGTGTTGTAAAACATAGTGATAAATGAGCTAAGAGGTCCATGGATCATTATTCTACTAGAGATGAGCTTATTAGCTGATTATGAATCATTAACAAAGTCTACATGGGATTTGCTTATCTAATTCAACACAATTTTGAACATTCAATACTCTACATTCATTTCTTTCAGCTAACAATATTGTATTTAGATTGTAATCTTTGCATGTTTTATTCTGGGAAATTTCTTCTTTAGTGTTGAATTCTAATTATATTCTAAGTGCTGTGAGAAGACCTGGTGTCTGTCTAGGATGATTACAAAACTTCATTGTAAGGTTTTACACAACTGCATATTTTTTCATTTTGGTTCTGAGTATGTGTTTATTAATCATCTAGCATTGCAGGAAAGACAGAAACTCGGACTCTAATCAACTTGCATTTCTTAAATAATACACTAACTATAACAAAATTAAATACTGTCTGCCAGAAAGAACTGACCACATAGAAGGGAGCACATTCACACCAACTTGAGTTTTCCGTTTGGAGGCGGGGTTAGGCATGTGTAGCATCAGTTCAGTTGTCAGAAATAATGGGAGTCAATAACACAAAAGTGTACTTCATGGAGAATAATCACCTGAGAGATGCTTTTAGAAGAAAATATTCAGAAATTTGGTGCTGTCACTTTATCTACAAATAAATTAGACAGAATTTCAGAAGAATTTTCCACTTCTCATTGAGTATCTGCAGATGTTTAAAGTGCATTCTTCCCTTGTGTTGGGGTTTTAAGAGTTGTCCTTTTGGGTTATTTTTCTCTTAAGGAATTTTCACCCATACGTGTTATTAGGAGACAATAACGACTAGATACCTCAGAGAGACAAAAGAAGTCACAGCTCTGGGGAGCGGTGCAGCTGGCTACTCTCTCTCTTTTACCTGGGCTGTGAGAAAGGACCTCTCACAATCTGAATTTTTCAAGAATTTTTTAACTAATCAACATACAGAACACAATGATTAGGGGCTTGGGTTGGCTATTTGCCTGCGCACAAAGCGAAGTGCAGCGCTGGACGTGGCTCAGATAGCCTGAAGCCGGACAGACTCGAGGACAGTGACTTTGCCTTTTATACCCCCCACAGACCCCGCCCATCACCTTCCCTATGCCCCTCTCCCTGGGACCAAGATGATAGGCTGGAAATTGAGTCAGTCCTTTTAGTTGGCTATTTGCTTGCTTCTTGTTGTTGCAGGTCTTGTTATAGGTCCGGTCTTCATCCAATAGTCTCCATGTATATATCCCTTTATGTTAATATCTTACACAAAGCCCTCCTTCAATTACCTCACTAATATTCTAGAAAGTTCCAAGCTTCACTGAAATGGGTTATTAACATAAACTATAACTACCATTAACTTTAACTATAAGGTAAACAATGACAACAATTTAAGAACTTTATAACAAGCAAACAACAACCATTAACGTTATACACAAACCACAACTGTCCTCATTAACCAATCATCCACTGCAAAAGCCAATTCCTGCAGTCTGTTTTTAACATGGGGACTTCTCAGAAGACAGAGATGCCATGCCATTTAGACTAGGAAAACGGGGTTGGGCAGCCCCTAGCTGTCTCTTGCTCTCTCAGCATTCGGAGGGGAGAGAGGCTGTGGTTGCTGTGGGGAGAATTCGTCACCACTGCAGGGTTCTGCCTTCTGCTGCCTTTCTTCAACTACGAGTGGAGCCCTGCTTGCTGGAGTGGCTGTTGCATTGGGACCGTATTTAACTCCCTACCTCACTAAAAGAGGGATTTTTCACCATCTGCTTGGGTGCCTCAGGGGAAAAGCCCCGGTGCTCCCAAGCCCGCCTTTCCCTGCCCCGCTGGGAGCTGGGCCGTGGCTGCCCTGCCCCCGCTGTTCCTTTGCTGCTGCTCTGAGCCTTCGCTGCACTATAGCTCTGCACCTCCTGCCTGCCAAGAGGTCCCGGGGCTCCCGCTGCAGCTCCGGAGTTTGATACATCTCATCTCCCACCCGGCATTTTGTGCTCATTCCTGCCATTCCAGTTTGCTGCTCCCGAGAGTCCTGCTGGGGCACCGGGATCGGCTGCCCCTGGGGGTTTGTGAAGCCTTTCTTCCATCCCTTCCCGGCTCGGCCGAGCCGCCATTACCGCGTGAGGGCTGAGCCCGCGCCACAGCGTCCCCTGCAGCCGCGGGGGAACCATCGCACCCGCCCTGCTCAGCGGGAGCCGCCAGCGCCCCTGCCGGCTGGGCGCGGAACTGCACCGAAGGGGAAAGGGCCTGAGAGCTGAGAGAGGCTGGCACTGGGTTCCTGGTTCTGTTTGGTATCACTGCCATAGCTATTGTTGTTTGTTTGCCTTGGTGTATATATATATATTAGTAAAGAACTGTTATTGCTATTTCTCATATCTTTGCCTGAAAGCCTCTTAATTTCAAAATTATTATAATTTGGAGGGAAGGGAGTTGTTGTGGTGGTTGTGGCTGCCGCTGGGGTGGATGGTGAGCCACAGGGCCTGGATGGGCCACAAGGCTCAGAAGCGGCACTGAGTTCCTGGTGGGCCGGTACCGAGGTCTAGTGTCTCCCCCGTGCTTAGGGTGAATTCTCACAGACCCTCGTGTTGCTACTTTGACCTTTGGATTTTGGTTGGCCCTATGGCCCCCCGCCCAGTTTTATGTTAATGTTCATGAATATATGTCCCTCTGTTTTATTATGCATAATGTCTAGAAAGTTCCCTTTCGTTTGATGCCCCATTGGTCCTTTTCCTTTCATCCCTCCCCTCTCCATCCCCCATTGGACTGTAAGTTGTCATTCTGTTCCCTCTCCTGGCCGTCATCTGAGTGGTTGTTGATTTCCCTATAAAAACCCTGGACCCTTCCCTTGTCTTGGTCTTTTGTCCTCTGGAAATAAACCTTTCTGGAATCCACACAGAAGACCCCGCCCGCTTCTTTGTCTCCAGGAACACGCTTGTGTCACCAGCATGTTGCATGTCGCTTCTCTTGTAGGGAAGCCAGCACAGTGATATCAGCCGCAGCAGCCCTGCTCATTCCTAGTTTGCAGGAAGGACACTGTGTCCCCTTTTGAGGGCGACCCACCAGCATCAGGGAGTTACATTTTCCATTCCAAGGGAGGCTCCTGCCTTCCTTAACAGACACCTGTCTTTCAAAGCAAGACACCTTGACCTTACTGATGCTCACATGTTTAACCCATCTTAAATGGGCTTTAGGCTGTTTTTCTGCTGTGCCATAATGTTAAGTTGTAAATAGAAAGTACTTTGGTATAACCTACTTTGTCTTCTCCTTACTAGAAAATAGCTTGCCTAGGTGTGTAGAAGGTATATCCACCAGGCACAAGTCTGATTGTCACACATTCTGATACATCTGTACAGTCTTGCCTATGCTATATGTTTATTCTGCCTTTGATCCACTGCTGGAGAGAAAGGAATACTGTGAAATGGGCATTTAGTCTTCTCTGTCCAAGGTCTCCTATACTTGAGTGCTTCATAAGGATACTTGTGTGTTCTCCTTGGAGGATGGGCACCTTCCAGTGCTGGATTTGCTTTTACTCTGCTCTCCAAAATGTAGCTGTCATTGAAAATGTCCTCTGCATAATCTGCCTTATTTGTTTCTGTGCAGGAAACTGTTGATAATTCTTCAGGAGAAATCCTGGCAATAATGAAAAAAAAGATGATGATACTGATGGCAGAGGTGCTGCTATCATACACAGTTCTATAAATACAGAGTTAAAAAACCAGGATGTTTCATAAAAATTGTCATCTGAAAATGGATACAATTTTCTTGTGATTCTACCAGGATCCCTCTCTTCTGAATTTCCTATTTACAGAGCTATTAGTTCTAACACTTTCTGATCTTTTGTTTATCATGTCAGAGTAAATATTACTTGGTTTGTCCCAGTGGGAGCAAAATGCGTACTATTTTTGTTTATAAGTTATTTTCTTTCTCTGAGACAACCTTTTCTTTCTTCCTTTGAAAAAGATTTGTAAAATGACAGATGAATTTCCAGCAGTAGGAATAATTCTTAACAGTTAGGGAAACAAGTTTGCATTGCAGAGATGCAGCCATGAAGAAAAATAGGAGAATTAAAAATGCATGGTTTAAAATATAAGAGGATAATAACACAGAGTGGAATGTTAGAAATGTTCAATATCCTTCATGGTACAACTGGAAAAATTGAATTTGTAAACATATACTCTTTACCTTGGTTTCTGTTTACATATGCATAGTACCTTTTCAGTTGCAGAGTACCAGTGATCATGATTTACAGTATTATTAGCTGCATTCAAATCTTTCCATAATATCCATTTGATATTGTGCAATAATTTATTAATTTTAAACTACTTATTCAATTTTTATGTATATATAAATATATACATAAACCTGGTTTTGTATGAGATTTTTATAGAAAATAAAGTGGATATTATGTCAATATAAAAATATCAAATTCTATTCTTTTTTAATTAGGATAAAATACTTGCCTCTCAACATTTGTTTTAAAAGGCAATGTTAATTCTTGTAAGCAAAATACTTGAATCATAAGATTTGTAATGAGTAACATTTTTCATATTGGTCTCTGTACAACTCTGGTAGCAGTGTGACTTTATTTTGTAGGACACATTCTGATTTCATAAACAGTAGAATGTGGACATTTAAATGAATTGAAACAAAGCAGATTAATTATTCAGGGACCTCAGACTAAAGTTAACTCACAACTAATGTATTGTGTGCTCTCATAAACTGAATCTGTCCCTAGATTACTGTGAGTACAGCCACTCACACTTACCCAGTATTATCTGTCTGACTATAGGTTTGTTTTCCTTTTCAGTATCTGATTTGTTATTTTCAAAATCAGGATCCCTTTTTTTGACACATTAGTACCTTGATAGGGATAAATCTATGTTTCTGCTCTGATAAATCAGAGTACTGATTTCTGGGTTTTGTAAAGGTCGCATAAAAGGTGATTAGGCAACATCTTTGAAGATCATTATTTCTACCTCTATAAATACATATAATAGGCAATAGCAGAGAATACTAACTTCTAGAGCAACATTTCTAAACCTTTATCTTCTCAAGGTGATGCCCTTTAATAGAGGACAGTGCATGGTTCTTAGTTCAGCAGTTCTGTCAAGTCTCAGGCAATCATTTGATTTCACTTTTATACATATGCTTAGGTGTTCAGAAAATTCCTGTATGTAAAAGAGAAGTTCTGAATACTATAAGCCTAGGTCAACCAGAAGGAGGTAGATTCCCAAAGTCTTATTAATGATATTTTCTGTGAACTGACTTTATTGTGACTTTGACTTACTTTAGGCAGCAACATGCACAAATATGAGTGCTATTATACTTGATATTACTTTTGATTTCCATTTTAAATGATCTTGTGCTTGCTTGAAGTTGTTCATGTGTTGCAGATCAAACAGCAGTGCTAAATATTTTTATTTTTGTCTCTTGCAAGAAGAAAAGGCTAGGATTTTCTTTAGCTGGTTGGGGGTTTTTGTTTCATTAACATCTTTGAGTGGGCTAAGTAGAAGAAAAACCCAAGTAAAATTTATTTTGCCTAATGTTTTGGAAGTTTTCTGTATAATCCAATTTTTGTCTATATGATCATCTAGAAGATGATACTTCTACCTTAGCAGAAGCCAGCAAAATAGGTCTCAGGGGATAAGGGAACAAATTTAGACCAAAATTCCAAATAATCTTACTAGAATAATATACAAAAGAACACGGTGGGCTATTCGTTTGTCCCTCTACACAAAAGTTTATCATGGTTTTTAAAGATCTGTTGCAACACAAGAGCCATTATTGACTTGAGACATGCTTGGGGCATGAATTTCACATACATGTCTTAGAAAAAAAAGGGTTTGCCACTGAGACCAGCTGAAAATCTTGGAGCATTTTATGTTTTTTCATTCATGTTTTTCATATCATGTTTTTACATAACCACAAAGTGTTAGAATCTGAAACAGAGTGTTGTCCTTACCTTAAACTAGAGCAACTCATTGCAACAGAAATAGGCGAGCAACTCTGTTCCAGGCAGCTTATTGTTTAACTATAATGTGGTTTCCCCAGGAATTATGGAATCATGGGTTTTAATTAACTCTAACAGGTATTTAATGGAGATTTAATAAGACAGTTATTGTATGTTAATTAAATGTCAACTGATTGCTAAGAGGTTTTTGCAATTATTGAAGTTTACTAATTATCCAATAGATAAATCAATTTTTCATGTAAAAAACTCACATCTGTATAAGCAATAAATATGCTGGTAGATGATGCATATTGTCATAATGAAGTGAGAGATGTGCTGTGTTGAATGTGCTTCTTGCATCTGCCCTGTACAGGCAAGAAGAAAACAGTTTACTTCTCTTGACAGTGTTTTTCTTGTTGAATGCAACTCAGCTGCTGGTGCAGGATATGTGGGTGACAGGACCCACAGCTGTAGCCGTAAGGGGTGTGGAGTTTTCCTTGAAGCGTCTGTATGGAATGAGACAGGGGCCAGGAAAGTAGTTCACATCTCTGCACCCTCCCACCAGGGTTTAAAATGAAGATATGACTGATAAGAACTAAAGAAACTCTCAAGACTTTCTCTTCCTTTCAAAACAAAGACTACATTGTGATGTAGATTGGTTGTCCTTTGTGTGTAGAGCAGGAGCATTGTGGAAGAGGAGTTTTGTTTTTAGAAACACGTCTGGCATCAAGCTGCATTCAGTCCCTGGCAAATGCATCAGTACATTCTGTGTATTGCCGATTATTAATCAGTACTCAGTGTATTAATGAGGAAAGTAACTGTAATCAGCTCTGATTTATGCAAATTAAATGCAACCCTCAGACTCTTGGTCAGTTGCCAGGACTGTCTGCAAGTGGTGAAAGCAAAGATAACATTTTTTTTTTTTTAAGAAAAGGAAAAAAAAGACCAGCTATTTTACTAGAAAAAAGGTTCTTACTGCTAATAAAAATATTTCTAGGTCCTTAATAAGGGCCCCAAAGATGATCAGAGGGCTGGAGCATCTCTGCTATGAAGACAGGCTGAAAGAGCTATGGATGTTCAGCCTGGAGAAGAGAAGGGTCTGGGAAGACCTCGTCACAGCCTGCCAGCACTTAAATGGGGCTTGTGAAAAGGAGGGAGAGCAACCTTTTACATGGCGAGACAGTGACAGAACAATGGAGAATGTTTTTAAAACAAAAGAAGGAGAGATTTAAATTAGATGTTATGAAGAAATTCTTTGGTCAGAGAGAAGCTATTGCTGCCCCATCCCTGGAAGTCTCCAAGACCAGGTTGGATGGGGCTTGGGGCAACCTGGGATACTGGAAGGCGTCCCTGCCCATTGAAAATGGATGATCTTTGGGGGTCTCTTCCAACTGAAGTCATTCCATGTTTCTATGATTCTGTGAATCTGCCCCGTCTGACAGTCTTGCTTAAGTCCTAATTTATTAAATAGAATTTACGTGCTATAATCTTTTACAGGTGGGCAATGACTCAGGCCACCTGAGAGATGCAGACAATTGCCTTAGAATATAAAGTTTTGATTTCCAAGTGGAACAGTTCATATCACTGTGTAACTAAGCCTGTGTGGGACTATAGCACAGAAATGAAATTGAGAAGTGCCCACCAGAAAAGGGGATTTCTGCATTAATTATATCAAACCTAGCAGAGTATTTGAAGATTTTGTTGGACTTAGAACAACAGCTAAAGCAGGTTCTTATCTCAGTTGGTTAACACACCTTTGGGTAAGGGGTATGCTTTGCCCATCCTTAAGAACGGATCAGTTTGACATAATTTACTTATTAAAATGCAAAGTAGGAAAATTACTTCAGAATGCAACAAAAAGATGAAAGCAGGCTCTTAGAGTACCAAATTGCTTCATTTCCTCTAAATCCCGTATTCCTCAAAATTAGAGAGAAATTGAAAGTAAATCCTTCTCAGAAAACAGCGGACTCATCCTGCAATGGAAAAGAATGCTCACGATGAAAAGAAGTACTACTCCCAGACAATGCCAGATGAAATAACACCCATGACCTCTGATGTCAAAGGGAAAGGTGCTTCTTTTCTTGTACGGAAATCTTTCCTGGTGCTTGGGTGGCAGGCATGATCTATGCTACTCTGTTCAGGATTAGTGGATTATCTCCGCTTCTCTCAGTTTAGGAATTGAACACGGCTGCCCTGGGCCCTTTGTAAGGGAGACTTTTTATGTCTTTATATTCTCCAGTCCTGCTTCTCTCCAAAAGCCATTATACTGTTCACTTGTAGGAGACAGTATCTTAGAGATGCCCAAGTAAACATATTCAATAATATGGTGCACTTGAGTGACACAGTGCTGTCGATGGCTAATCAATAAATGCTTCCTGCTGACTTCTATGCATCCTGCATGTTCAGTAAATAAATCTGATCCTTCTGAAGATAATCTGGCCCCAGACCTTTATAATTTATCTTTAGTTTATATCTTGACCAGAGAGAGATTTTAAACTTAGTCAGACAGTGTTTCAGCCAGTTTAATCCTTCTGTTATGCATTTAGCAACTACAGAAAATTATAAAACTTTCTTAAGAAGTTTCAATAGCTTACTACCTGAAAAATGGAAATTATTTAGCAGCTTCCAATAGAGAATTAAGAAAAATAGATTCTTTATTTTGCAGATGCATATGTATGAATCTTCGCGGTCTTCCTTGAGGAAAATGCTGTCTGTCCTAAAGCCTGAGAAAAAAAAGGCCATTTTGTGGAATGCCTCCATTTGTCAGTAAGCATTGACATGCTTTTTTCTCTCTTGCGTATTTTGATTTCCCGTGTTTACAATTTGTACATTTGAATTAAAGGCTATAGCCAAATATTTAAATAACTACTAAAATACCTAAGTCTAACCTAGAAACTCTTAGCAATTGACTCCTTAAGATGCATTTTAGTCTTGCAAATATGTCTGGCCTAAAGAACTTACATTGCTATGCTAGCCTACTATCGCTGTAATTATTGTTTGAATGGTAGTGGTTCTTGCAAGTTTGAATTTCCTTCATTCTAAGTAAACTCATCCAGTTAGTGATCCAGTTAGTTTCATTATGCACTTCAGAGTGTGAAATCCTCTGCTATTGACATCCACCTATTCCTCTCACCTTCAGTTCCACAGTGCAATTTGCTCTTCTTACTTGTGGTGTGAAATGAGACTTTGCTTTTCCATCTCTGCTGCTAACATCTGTTGGACTAGAGGACCATTATAGATCCCTTCCAATTGAACTATGCCATTCTTTTCCAAATAAGAGAATGAAAGAAGATGCCATGTGAAGGTGATGACTGATTTGGGTCACTAAAGCCTAGCATGCCCCATTCTCCCTCCAGACTCCATCCCCCTCTCACAGTACACCAAGTGTATTGGTTTTGCATGGCCTGGTTTTTGGCAGTGGGGAGGGCACAGAGGTGGCTTCTGTGAGAAGCTGCTGGAAGCTTCCACCATGTCTGGCAGAGCCAATCCCTCATGGCTCTGAAGATGGACATGGCACTGGCCAAGCCTGGGCCAATTACAGATGATGGTAATGCCTCTGTGATAACATATTTAAGAAGAAAATCAAAACAAAGGGGNTGTCCTTGGAGGACTGCACCCCGTTGAAGAGTGACCCATGGTGCAGCAGTTTTGGGAGGGCTGTTTGCCCGTGGGAGGGATTCACATTGCAGCAGTTTTGGCAGGACTGCTGCTCGTGAGATTGGAACCACGCTGGAGAAGTTCGCCGAGAATTCTCTCCCGTGGGAGGGACCCCACGGCGCAGCAGGGGAAGGACTCCTCTCCCTGAGCAGTAGAAGAAAACCTTGGGTGATGAACTGACCAAAACCCCCATGCGCTGCCTCCCTGTGCTGTCGGGTGGGAAGGAGGGAAGGGTTGGGAGAAGAAAAGGTGTTTTTAAGGGCTTATTTTACTTCTCATTATCCTCCTCTGATTTTGTCAGTAGTAAATTCACTTTGCACCTCTAAGCTGAGACTGTTTTGCCCTTGGAATGTTTTCTCCCAGTCCAGATCTCAACTCATGAAGCCTTTATTAAATTTTTCTCTCCTCTGCCCAGCTGTGGCAGGGGAGGGTGAATGAGTAACTTTCATGGGTGCCTGGCATTTGGCCAGTGTCAAACCATGACACTGAGTTGCAATGATGACCAAGAACGGAACTGTTTTACCATGTCCATGACTGCAACTGTGCTGTAAATGACTATATCGGTGCTGTAGTGTGAAACAGGGATGCATTTGCATTTCCCTTTGTAACTGTGGTGCTTCCTGTGGAATAGACTACAAGGTCCTTTCATCCCATATCATCCTACCTTGTGCGTGGCAAGAGGAATTAATTCTTGAAATCTCTCTAGCTGTCAGCTCTCTTTCTAATAGGACAGGACTACTCAGTGTTCACATTACAGATAGGGAAATAAGCTGTGCATGTTAGTTTTTTCCAGGAACTATGTCAGTTTACACACCTGCAGCTTTCTCTCTGGGAAAATCCCTCATTGCATTAATCTGCTGCAGAAAAGCATTGGACAGGTTTTTCCTGAGGCCTTGACAGTAATTCTCCAGAGGCTACAGATGTCTACCTTGCAGTCACAGAAATGATTACAGTACAATGTAGATGTACCTGATATAATTTAAGGCTGTCTAGCTCAGGTACCAATCATGGTTTAGTTTCTGTAGTATAAAGCTGAGTATGGATTGATTTTTCTTGATGGGATTTCAGTGGAGGTTAAATGGCTTAATTCAAGCTACGCAATGGATATCTTCATGTACATGAGCCTTATTGTCACACATTAAAGGAATAATATTGGGGGAGGGGTAGAAGAAGTCCTTGTAATGTGAGCTGCTGAAAGGCCTAAATTAAGTGTCTGAGCTCCAGTGAGACCAGAGTGGTCTTTTAAATCACTGTTGCACCATAAGTGGACAGTTCTACAGTGTCTTATCTTAATAAATGTAGTGCTTTTCAACAGCAGCTCTTTACTGTATTTAATTTGTCTTACATTACTTTCCTCCTTAAATGGAAATGTTGTTTAGTGTAATGTAGCAGTAATTCCCCCTTGTCCAAAAATAGAGCACTGCCCATGGGCTCTTAGTTAAGGGTATGCCATTATGGTGTTCTTCTCATGTATTTGGGGTATTAGTAGAATTCTTTTCACCATTTCAAGTGTTCAGTGACATGCTGCTGGATTTAAAAGATATTTCAGACCTTGGATGATGAAAATATTTGTAACCCTGTTTAGAGAAAAGTAAATCTTTTGGTTTGGACTAATAATCACAGAAGTTCCTTAAAATAATCACAGAATATTCTGAGTTAAAAGGGACCCACAAGTATCATTGAGTCCAGGTCTTAAGTGAATGGCCCATATGGGGATCAAACCCACAACCTTGTCATTATTAGCACCGTGCTCTGATCAACTGAGCTAATAATGCCTGTGAATATTTAGGAAACAGTTGTTCACTTTGGTGTCTTACATGTTGCTTTCTCTGAATCATTTGCGATTTCTGTGCTGCTGTTGGAATTCCAGATTTCCTTATAAATATTATTCAGGATTGTAGTGTAGAGACCAGTGTTGAGAACCTTGATCTCACAGATCTTTGTTCTTGTCAGTTTTAATAGTGAATTTCTTTACTTTCTTGTCTGTCTTTTCTTTTTCCCTGGACTGCCAAGTGAAAGAAAACCAATCACGATTCTTTATTTTTTTCAAGGATTATGAAGTTAGTGCTTTAACTCACATGTAAATTTTACCTCTTGCTCTTTTATAATATTTTAGAGTCTATGCTTGTCCCTTTTTATGGGAGCATTTACACACACATGGATGCATGCATACATACACGTTTATTCAGAAACTCCCACTTCTCTGCTTGCAGCCTCTATGTGGAGTAGTTATATCCTGTTAGTATGTTACTCACAACCGTAAGGAATGAAGCAGGAAAAATAATGGCATTAGTCTAACATGCCTGTAAATATAAGAGTAATTTTGCTAGTAAATACAATACAGCACTGGGCACATGATCCACAGTTTTCCTGTGAGCACTGTCTTCTCATCTGTTACTGTTTGTTCTACTGTCATCTCTATTGTTCATCATTCAGGCTTTCTGTATGCTGAGCACAGAACAGCTAAATCAGGAACTTTAGGCTAAAGTGAGGGGACGAATTCTAACCTCTCTGTATGAGCCAGCCCCTAGCGATTGGTGAACCGACTCTTTGATTCTTCTATATCATAGCTTTCTTTTCTCTTGACTAGGCTATTGTCACATTGCTGTTGACCTCTAAACCCACTCTCCCCACCCCCAGCCTGAACTCTGGATTAGGCTTCCCAGGGAATAAACTATGGGCAAAGTTCTACTAGCTAGAAAGAGGGGAAATGGCTCATGCTGCCATAGTAACGTGACCTCATACTGTATTCCTGGAACAAAGATGGTTTTCTTGTCATTTTTTCTGCCCCCATGAGTGTTTAAGCCCCCCTGCTGTTTCTCCACTTGGGAGGGGAGTGAACGCTGTACACCACAGTGAAAAGAAGAGGTTTCTCTTCCTTGCTTAAAGTAGGGCAGTCATCTGGGAAACTGGGTAATCAGGTGACCAGGGAAAAAAAAAGTAAAACCAACAAAAATAAAAAAGACAAAAACAGAGGTGAAGACCTTTTGGTCAATAATGTGAGTTTGAAGTCTAAATTTCATGTAATCACCTCGAGTCCTATGTATTGCAATTTTAAACTCAGTTAAGTTTAGTTTTTGAAGTGATGGATTTAAAAAAGAAAATCCTAACTCCACATTAAAAGTTTTGTTCTCTGAGCTGTTTGCTATTGCCAAGGACTGAGATGCTGAAGCTATCTTAGCTATCTTAGCATCTGTGAAATGTCAAATCAGTAATTGACAGTTGCTGAAAAAAGGGCATATGAATGTTTGAAACAGTTGGGAAAGAAATAGCAAAGTGGAAAAGGGTTGCTATAACAGAGTATGAATCTGTGGCTTCCAGCACAGTAAATATTACGCAGTTTTAAAGACCCTGTCTAAAAAGCACATGGTAGAATTGGGAATGAACCAGTGTATGACACCAGTGCTAGAGAGGCGCCTTACACTGCTTCTGTGTGAGAAATGACAGAGTGAGCCCAGAAAAGGCATCAGCAGAGACAGCAGCTGAAAAAGACTGACTGTATGCGGTTCCTGTCCATGAGCAATCTGCAGGGCATTGCACAAAGGGTAACTTACCACGTACAAAATTAAGAGAGCTGTAGAACTTCTTCACACATGACCTTGGGCTCAAGAAGCCCTCCTGCTACTAAATACTAGAAGGTGGGGACAAGTTTGGGCAAAGAATCACCAGATAGTAAGCCTGTTCTGACATTCCTCCTTAGGAATAAACTATTGCCCACTGCCAGGGACAGGCTATTAGGCTAGCTGGGTTCCATCTAAAAGACCTTCTCTACAGAGCTCCAAGTGCTGCAGATTTATAACTTTAACAACTGCAGTTTAGTAAGCACAATACAGGTTCACCAAAGCTCTGATGCTTTTCATAATTTTTCCAATGTAGTGTCAACTCATCACTGTCTCTGGAAGCAGTTCCCTTGATTTTGATGCAGGTAGAAACCAGTAATGCCTGTTTCAGCAAATGGCAACATCTCAAATTGATTTTTATTCACTTAATTTGCAGATGTCTTTTCATGAGGGGAAGGGTCAAGGGAGGAGGGCTGAGCTACGCATTTCATATCGATGATTATTAAACACTACTCTGTCACCAAATCGAGGCTTTTTCAGTAATGTAAGAAGCATTTACAAGTGGTCTTCAGCAGCTTTCCTTTTAAATCACTGAAGATAGGCCTTAAAAAATAGAAAACAATCAATCAAAAAAACCACCAAAGTAAAAAAGATGCTGGACAGGCAATGACAATTTTGCATGAATATATAAAATCATAGTCAGGCTTTGGTTTGAATATCTGTTAGCTTTGGTTGAATCCCTTATCCCTTCTCAGCCATGTATTCCTTCCCTGCTGAAGGGGCAGAACTGGCTTCTCTGTCTTCGGTCAGATGGAGAGCAAAAATTTAGACATCTCTCTTCTCTATATGTAAAGCTGTCTTGCAGAGCAAGGAATCAGTGACTAAAGAGATGACAGCAGTGTGCTGTTTAGTGCATGCTAGTCCCTTTGGTCAGGAGATAAATTCATTAGGATTCCATAAAAACATCAGTAATAGAATGTGTGAGGGTTATGTGGACTTTAACAGCTTTTCACATACAGAGATGGTATGCAAAATTATCAGGCTCATTGTCCTTTTCCCTGTTAATTCTGCTCATAATGAGTGACTTTTCTTATTAAATTCTGAGGTTTTAAAAATTTTATTATTATTTCTTAGAATCAACAGAGAATCATAGAATCATTAAAGCTGGAAAAGCCTTCTAAAATCATTGGGTCCAGCTGTTAATCCAGCACCACTGTCTTGGCCACTAACCCATGTCCCCAGGTGACACAGCCACATACCTTACAAACACTTCCAGGGGTGGTGACTCCCCTATTTCTCGGGGCAGCCTGTTCCAATGCCATCCTTTCAATTAAGAAATTTGTCATAATATTCAATCTAAATCTGCCCTGGCACAAACAATCAAGAACAAATAGTCACTTTCATCTATTAAGTGGGGGGAGAAAGGTGTGGGTGACAAAGATAAATAAAAACGTAATCTACAGGGTACTGTACTGTTATAGGCCTTGAATATTTGTATCACCTGAAAAAGTCATTGCTACTGTTAAGTCATAGTTTACAGAAGGAAAAAGAAGAATGGAATGAATAACCTACCTGAATTTGCAACAGTTTGTCTTGGAGCCAGGTGAGGCTGTCCTGTGAACACATCACAGCTCCCAGTGTTTCTCTCTGGCTAGGCACATATCTCAGTTACAATGAGAAGGCAAATGGAACAGCTGAAATGTCATAAACTCCCTGCTCTTCTCAGCCCCACAAAAGCCCTTGCCAACAAACCCAGGGCTGCCTGTGACTGGAAGCTCTTTTTTCTCCTCCCCTCCCCAGTTCTGCTTTTTTTGTTCTGTGTCTACCATTCTTACCACCTGACTTCCTGTGTCTATCATCAAGGTCTGCTTGATACCTGCAAGACCCCTCTCTTTCACCGTTTCCCTGCAGAGTTCATAGTCTTCGCAACACAATGACTAACTATAACATGTTGGAAGAAGATGATGTTAAGAAATGAGGGTAAAAACTTCAAAATGTAATTTTGAAGAGTTTTCTATTTTTATTTTTTTTTAATAAAAGAGGAGTTGGATTCTTGTTCTGCCTTTGAGCATGGCTCTCGTCCATTAATTCTTGGGCTCCTCCCCAACCTCAACTCCTTTTGCAGTGTGTTGTGTGTTCCCAGCAGGCCTACACCCATGCCACACTCCCCTTTAGCACAGCAGTGTCTAGTATGCCCTTAGTGGTCAGCTGGGTGGACAAGAGTAAGGAGATATGAGTACTTTGCACCACAACTTTTTGGGGGAGCAAAGGAAGGTAACCCTTTCAGGGGCTCTCCCAATGTCCAAGCCCATTTTCTGTTTCTGTCTCAGCTTTTGTTCTATCACATTGTCACTTCCCATTCTTCTTGGAAGTGTGTGGTAAGAAGAAGTGTTGCATCCTTCTCCATCCTGCAGCAATGGAAAGTCTCCTCTGGGGTTCTCAGAAGAGGAGCTTCAAATTATCCTCTCATTAGTGATGATGCATCCCTTCTGCACACTGTGCCATTCCATTGTACTGCTTGAGCGCTGAACATTAGGAGATAACTGCCTTCACAACATATGTCATTACTCATTAAGGGACCCTTCCTAGATTATGGCTGAGGTTTAATGTCTTGTTAAAGATGTTTAACACTTACAGTTTTGTTTTTAATTTAGGAAGCAGCATGATCAAAGTGTGCCCTGAGAATTTCTCTCAGATTTTGTGAAATTTGCAGGTTAGCCTGCTCAGAGGAGGTGATCCTTAAATTGAATTGCAGCCCTCCAAGGCGTGTTTGAATGTCAAGCACTGCCATGATCTGACATGTTAATGGCTTTGAGAAAACAATGTGTTTCAGAGGTAATTGCTGAAGCAGTGAGTTCCCAGCAATATTTTACTTAAAAAAAATGTGCTGTTTCTCCACTGTGGAGACTGGAACAATGACACTGAACAATTGAGTGATACGAATCTCTGCTTGCCTTTTAATGGTCATTACATTCTCTGATAGACTGGAGCAGGACCTCTATCCCATCCATTGTTAGAAGCCGAAGATAACATTAGAATCAGACATTATGTTATTATTGTAACTGCCCTACATAATTTATTTTATTAAATGAAGGAATATTTTTAAAGTCATAGATAAACCTGAAATGAGCTTCCTAAGTTAAAAACCATTTGGCTCTTCCACCGAGGGTCATCTTCAGTTTTACCAGATAAACTCAACCAAGGCAATTATTCAAAGTAATCCTGTTGCTACATGTGCATTTTAATTAATGTGCAAAAGAGAGATGGGCAGCAGCTGCCTTTTTTTTTCAGGCAGCCAAGTATGATGGTGAGGATGGAAAAGAGGCTAGGTACAAGAGAACCGCCTACTGAGGATGAAAACATGATGGTAAAAGGATGAATCCTCTAGACCTGATGATTTTAATCACTGTAAAAATGGATTTTAAAAGTTCTGAATCAGTCTTTGGAAACTACTTTTTTTTAAAGAAAAAAATCATTGTAGGTTACAGAGCTGAAAGCCAGGTTTGTGTACCTGAAGGTACATGAAGTTCCTGAAGGAAGCCTAGGAGAAATATAGAGAGAGATTATTTACAAGAACATGTAGTGTAAGGACAAGGAGGACTGGCTTCAATGACAGATAGTTTCTGATATTAGGAAGAAATTCTTCCCTGTGAGGCTAGGGAGGCCCTGGCACAGGGTGCTCAGGGAAGCTGTGGCTGCCCCATCCCTGGAAGTGTCCAAGGTTGGATGGGGCTTGGAGCACCCTGGGATAGTGGAAGGTGTCCCTGCCCATGTCAGGGGGTGGAACTGGATGGCTTTAAGATCCCTTCCAACCCAAACTGTTCTGTGACTCTATGTTTCATGTGAGTACATCTTTGCAGGGACCTACTTAAGCTGCAAGGTGTAGTCCAGTAGATTCTGCAGATTTTATTCAAGCTGAGTAGAAGTGTGATGTTTGACCATAGTTGTCATGCTCTTTCCTATAGCTTTGTGGGGCAGATACATTATTTTTTTGTGTGTATATTTAGGTTTGTTCCAAACTGTCATAAATCTGCAATCTACATGCAAAGTGAGGGTGGTAGAGCTAATGGTTCATTTATCAAGACTTCATTTTGATAATATTTGTATGTACGTAAGCAAGTGTGTGTATTAAAAAATTGGAGAATTTTCCTCCCTCTACCTTGATTTAATGCCATTAAGTGTATCATTTTAGTTAAATGATTTCATAGCAGAGGGACAGCTGCCAGACCATGTTGCTAAGTGTCAGAATTATAGTATTTGTGAATGTGATTGGGACTGTGCTGCACAAAGTCTGACATCTGAAAAAAGGAAACAGAAACAAACTCCTAGAGTGTCCTTGAGGAATAATTTCAAGGTCAGACATTAAAAAGTGGGATGGATTGTTCTAAAAATAGAGAACAAAAGCAAAGGTCATTGCTGGTCTTTTAATGATATATGCAGTAAGATTTCAGTCTAATTTCACTGTTGCTCTTAGAAATTCATCTGTCTCTTACAGAAAGAATTCTTAGAGGAGTATTCAGTGAAAGCATGTGTGGCATCAGAAAAAAGGCTTACTGGGCTAAGCATAAACGTCCTTAGATTTTGCAGGCTAGGGGAAATAAAACTGGGAATTTGGGAGTCAGTTGGGTAAGTGTGCAATAATACCAGCATGAGAAAGGGGAAGATCAAAGGAGGGATGGATTTTTCCCCTCAAAGTGCTCTGAACCCTAGGCTAGGGCTCTGATACCATCATACACATGACCTCTATAAACCAGGCAAAACACATTTTATTAGATTCTGAGCAATTTATCCTTCTTCAGCGTGGATCTATGTTCTGCTTGTTTCTTCTTCCTTACTCTGTAAATCCCTGAATATGAGTATTACCTCTTCTCCCCTCCAGTGCATCTTTGCATTAGAACAATGTAGATACTCAAAATTATGATTTTATGAGTAAAACAACAGTAAGAAGAACAGAAGTAGAAGTCAGAGCTTTTCCTGAATAACTTCTGTGCTGTTAACTTTTAGTAAGGTAGTAGTTTTTAACAGGCACAGATAAGTATAGTTTTTGTATCTGTTTTGTAGCCACCACTACTAGTGTAGAGCATTGCAAGGGTTAATTGCAATGGTAACTTTTTTTTGACCAAAATTTGCTTTAATGTTATGCACTATATAACAAAATCATCAGGTCTCTTGGTAATATGTATATTTTAAAAAATACAGCAACTTTAGATCTCTTTTTTGCTTTCTGTTTTTTTGAACTGCCCATATTTGCACCCATTGTTTTCTGTTGTTTTCAAGTGTGCATACTAGAAACATTTTCTTTTAAGGAATATTACTCTGGTTAATTACTCTGTTTAATAATCTGGTCCTAGCATTTATGATTAAATACAGCACAAAACAGCACAAATTGTGTGATAAAATTTTGTACAACTACTGCTGAAATTTACTTGTATATGAAGTCACCCTTAAACTCCCATTCTGGTGCAATCTGACATCCTGCTTTGCTTGTAATTTGCATTGGCATGCACCAGTTTCAAATTTGATTTCAAGGCCTGTCTTTGCATCTCCTGACTGAAACGGAAGTTATGGGTTATTTCCTCTCATTAGCTTTGTGTCAGACATTCCATACTCTCAGCAACTCTGCACACAATATTTTAAAAGCATCTACTTTCTGTTGCTCTGTGTGACTCACACACCTGCAAAGTGGTGCTACGGCTAAAGTTTGGCTGCTTAAGCAGCAGAGGTACTGCTGCATTTCTATCCTGACCTGCAATCTGACAAGCATAGGACAGTAAACCACATTCTTGCCTTCTCTTAGAGTAATTTTCTTCATAATCTCTTTTCTTTGATCTGCATAAATATAAGGAAAAAATAGTGAACAGATCTCAGGGTAAAAAATACAGAAACATATGAACTAAAACACATGTAGTGCTAAAGACCAGAAGAGCTTCTGATTGGTTTTAAGGCTTGAGTGAGATGTGACTAACAGTCCTTTGGGCCAATATCTTCAATCTGGAAAGGTCTGGAAAGACCCTTGTTACAAAAAGAAAGTATTCCTGACAGACATGGACTGTTAATAGCAGCTGTGATGGGATATGAAATGAGCACCAATTTATGATGGTTTTCACTTTTTAGAAATATGGTAATGTGATTTTAAATGCATCAAGCTCGGTTTAAAACTTGGTTGTGTTTTTGTTTTGTTTTCTTTTCTTCTGTTTTGGGTTTGTTTGTTTGTTTGGTTTTTTAGTATTTTTTTCACCATTTTACTTGTGGCAAAGTGAGAGATCACCTGTTTTTGAATCTGTGACTGAATATTATGGAGAATGTTGTGTATGTGCTGATACTTTTTTGGGGTAGATAAACTTCACAAAATTTCTTTCATTCTCTAAATTCTCTGAGTTCACTTTAAAAATCTGTCCCCATTACTCTGGCTTTAGGAAATTGAAAGTCTAATGCTTTTCATGAGAATCTGAAGCATCTGAAGATTTTTATCCTTTTTTCTTTTCATGTTTGGGATGAACACTTGAAAAATGGTTAAACAGCAGCCAGAACAATTTGTTGCAAAATCTTCAAAGCAAATAATATTTTTTAATTATATCAAATTAAGGTTATTAAAAGTTAAGTTCCGAACTGAGAGCATTTTCCAGTGAAAGGTGCTGCAACATCATTATTTCTCCCCAAAATGCATTTACTGTACATTTCTCAAAGCCATCAGGCTTGATTGAAAGCTAATGAAAAAGCTGTCCTGCGTCACTTTATTCCTTGTATCCATTAAGAATAATTACGGCTGAACAATTTTTGATGCCTGTAACCTTCGCAAGTGTTGCTAATGGCATTATAAATTGCTCCTTGTCCAATGACTACAGTCTGATGCTTAATTCAAAAGCGCTCTGTCAACAGGGCTGATTTGTGTGGTTAATGAGTGCGTTTAAAACAACAGCCTCGGCTCATGCATCCTAATGTTGATAAAAGGATGTGGTTCAATAAAGAGGCTTGTCCGTAATAATTAGTGGCAACAAATGCTCTGGATTAGACCGATCGCAGCATTAATGACTCGGCTTTCAGCCTGTTTCAGAAAAAAAAGTTTGCAGTTCTAATGTTTCTGGCCTTAGGTTTAACTTTTAAGGAGTGGTCCTCTGTAAGCCAGTGGTATGGCTAACAAAACCTAAATCTTTAATACACACCATGATGGGAGGGTCACTGAACAGTCTAAGGCCTCTACTCTCTTTTCCTTCACAGTTTAATGTGGAAAAAGAAAATTGCAAGTTAATAAGAGATGAGATAAAAAGACCTGTTATCACCTCTTCTAGGACAGAAGTCATCACTTAGAGTTTTCTTGGGCAAGAAAGTGGACACATTCCACAAAAGTGTTTGCAACTGAAACTCTGGTATTCAGAGACTTTACTGCCAATCAGTGTGAGCAAAATAAGACAAATCAATGACCTGCAATGAGTGGTACCTGAAACCGTGCCCCTGAAAAGCTGTTTACAGGAAGGGATTTACTTACTGAGAAAAAATCTAAATCCAAAACTGAAATGAAAAATGAGTCCAGGTGAATAATCAGCTGAGAGTATCATTGGGCATGGTACAATGTTAGCAAACATGAAAATAATAATTCCTTTTTAAACACTGTTAGTTCGGATTATTTCCTTCTTATCCTTGTTGTGCAGCAAACTTTGAAACAACTTTTAGATCCAGTCTCAGCTGTGGCGGTTTTCTCCAGAAATTACAAATTTCTAATAAACTCCGAAGTGTGTTGTATCCTGCAGGGATACTGAGAAGGAGCCAGCAAAGCCCACAGCAAAGAAGGCTCGCTGGTGGGACAGCCCCAGTCCCGAAGCACCCCCCTCGTCCTCACCAGCCAGCGATCGGTCCCCATATTCTCCTCCCTTATGTCTCATACCTGGAAATTTCCTTTTGAATTATACCCCTATTGGCTCCTACCCCTTAGTCCTTCCCTCCCTAGCCCCACCTATGTACCACCCCATACCCTCGGCCCTCTGAACCCCTGTTCTTAAGCTGGAACGCAGGTGGGGGTCGGCGGTTCATCTTCATCACTGCTCCCGTTCATTGTGCCATTGTTACGAGCGGCTTGCTGGAATAAAGGCTGCAGTGGATACGCACACGGACAACCCTCCCGCCTCCTTCATTGCCCGCCGCTGCTGTACTCTACACAGCGTGAGTGTGTGCGTGTGCCCCGCACCATCGGGCTGGGTGTGTGTGGCTGCGCCCTCAGCTAGCCCTCTGCACCGAAGTAGCTTTCCCCTGGCGGGGGACCCTTCTGGAAGGCTGCAGCAACTCACCATCGCCCCACACCGTGGCAGTTGGTGCCCGAACAGGGACTCCTGAACTGCGGGTTCCTGGAAGCGTCCCCCCAGGAGCCTTTTCTGGGAGCAAGTCGCTTCAGTGCCGCCAACACCCTGAGGACTGTTCTGCGTTTTAGCAGAGCCATACCAAGGGGGGGACCGGTAGCCTCCTAGGAGCGGGAGGTCAGTCCAGGCGGTCAAACCACCTCAAGAGCCTTTGTTTGACCACCAGNTGGCAGTTGGTGCCCGAACAGGGACTCCTGAACTGCGGGTTCCTGGAAGCGTCCCCCCAGGAGCCTTTTCTGGGAGCAAGTCGCTTCAGTGCCGCCAACACCCTGAGGACTGTTCTGCGTTTTAGCAGAGCCATACCAAGGGGGGGACCGGTAGCCTCCTAGGAGCGGGAGGTCAGTCCAGGCGGTCAAACCACCTCAAGAGCCTTTGTTTGACCACCAGCGGATGGGTGAGTATCCATGGGGTCATCGTTTTTCTGCTTTTTTTTCCTCTCTTTTTACTGTCAAGGTTGGGTGGAGTTTTGGGAATATGGGCAATAAACTCGCCCAGCCCCAGCGGGAAGTTTGCCTCCAAGTTGTGGGAACCCTTGTGGGGAAAAATCTGAAGTTTTCAAAGGGGAAACTTAAAAGCTTTATTCGCTGGGTTTTTAAGTTCTTCCCTTTCGTTTCTGTGGAGTTCATTCAGGACCCTTCCTTTTGGGATAATGTTGGGGAGAAGTTAACAGTTTTAAGGGGGATGGGTGATATTTCAGTCCAGAAATATTTCCCTTTACTTATTTTAATTTATGGAGCATTAAAAGATTGGGGGAAGGTGGTTGGGAAATCCCCAGTTGAATCCCGGCTGCCCTATTCCTCCCCTTGTCTCCCTTCACCCGTTTCCCCGCTGCGGGATACATTGGGAGCTGGACCCGGTGACATAGCACAGGGTTGCCGCTGTCTCCCTGCCACCTCCCCATCTATCTCGCCCCCTTTTCGAGA
>VZTH01013869.1:144255-156161 GCA_013397815.1 Aleadryas rufinucha
TTGCTTGTGGGTTTTTGTTTATTTCTGTTATCTTTTATGTATTTGGCTGTTTCTGGACATTTAATTCTGGGGTCCCTAGGGGGAGCTTTTAATCTAATAGAAAAGGGGGAGTTGTGGGATCCATGACAGAGTTCCCTAAAGGGACAGACCCTCGGTTCTGTTCCCTTGGCTGGCAGAATGCCCTGCCCCTCTCTCCACTGTGTTCTGGGGCCCCGCCTATGTCCCGCCCCCCTGCCCAGAATCCTCTGCCAGAGTCCCAGGAAAAGTTTGAACCTTCCTGGGCTCAGCCTCTTTCGCCTCAGACCCTCAACATGGAAGAAAGGTCTGCTGAAATCTACACGGAGTCCTTCCGTTCATACCACCGGCATGTCGGGCCAGCCTGCCGGTGCCAGGGACACCGGTATGGACCCCGACAGAAGTGCTGTGAGTATTTTGGAATAGAAATTCTGTGATGAAAAAATGTAGACACCCAGTCAGGTAAGAGTACTCTGACATCCCAACTACTCCTTTCCCTCTGGAACACACAGTTCACTGCAAAGGGACTCTTACCCTTTTCTCAGAAGTCATATGCTTTCAAACAAGAATTAATTGCTTCCTTTAAAACCAAGTTGTTAAGAGCATCCTTCATACTTTAATTTGGTTTGAGTGGGTATTTACTGTGATTTTCAGGATACTTTTAATGGGGAACAGTTACCAGATATTTTGCTTGTTGCTGTTTTAATTTGATGTTGTCCATGGTCAGACAAGCTCCCATAGGCAATTTGAAGGTCTCCCCTTGAGACCTGTAAGGAGTATCAGGTAGGAAAGATGTGGCTGAATTTGAGCAAAGAACAGTTTTTTCATTATTCATGTCAGGTAGGTGGGCTCCTTTTAATATTGTAAGAAAAAGAGCCACATTCTTCTAAAAACATGACTGAAGATGCTGCAGGGAATGGTTGGAATATCCTGCAACAGAAAAGGGTCAAGAAAATCTGGACATAGTACTGTAGGACACGAAGTGCTTCACCGAGTGGTGCTGGCAGCTGGCCCAGGGAAGCAGGCAGGTGAAGGCAGGTGATGGTGCATGGCAGTCTCTGCCAAAACACTCCAGCTGATCTGCTGAGCTGGCACATGGCGCTGTGCAAGCAGTAATGTTTCAGAGCACCTTTCTTGGCACCTTTTTTTCCTGTAGGAAAAAAAAGTCAACTAACTAAAGGCAAGTTTTAAAATAATATTTTTGTGCGTATAAAGTCAGTTTGACATGGTTAACTGGGCATCACAGATAGTAATCTATTCATTTAGTCCTCTCTTCTCAAAGTTAGCACTTTGGAGTGGCATGCCGTGGCTAATACCATACAAATTGCTGGAATGGGCAGTTAAACGTTGAGGTCAGAGGTTAAATGAACATGGTTGTTTATGAGGACACAGCCCGAATCCATTTGCATTTTAATATTCTTTCTGTGAGACGAAAAACCATTTTGAGGACAGCTTGTTTGGAAATCCCATTAACAGGTTATTTATGGGACTCATGACTGCATGACCCTTAGCCTTGTTTTGTTAAACATGAACTAGACATGAATCAGATGGGCGGCTAGGCTGCTGCTATTGTTTTCCATAGCATTAAATGTCATTGGATTCAATTATTCTGAATCTGACACTTTCTAAGTTATTACCCTCATAATGCCTAATTTTCCTTTTTTCTTTGTCAACCTTATTATTTCTATCTGCTTTAAAAAGCAGAGACACTCTAAAAGGGCCATTTCCTCTCTTATCACTGATCTAGGTGAGAATGGAGAGCTTATCTACACAGCTTTTAAATAAATAATTGGGAAGACACAGTTTAAAGAAATTAGAAGATTCTAACTACTATCATGGTACATTTTAAGGAATACAGAAATCTAAAAATTTGTCAGGGTAGCTGTGAAAAGGTCAGGTAGTAAATGTTTGGAAAGGGACAGCTTTTAACCCTTTTTGGCATGAGTGTAAAGTGATGAGTGATAAATCAGACTATAATGATGATGTTGCTATCAATCAAAATTCCAGATAACAAGTTTTATAAAACAAGTTTAGGTTTTATGTGTTTCAACACAAATCTTTAACACAAATCTTTAATTGAAAGGAGATAGTGGATAAGTGATGGACTGTGGCAGAAATTAATGAAAAACTGTTGATGTTTCTCTTATGAGAGCTGTGCAGTTGAGAGCAGCCTTATCATTGCTAAAGGACATGGTAAGTCCTAGGGATCAATATGTCCTATCTTACATATTCTTCTCTGGCATTTGATCTCTTACTGATCCAACATTTATGCGTGCTGTTTTTGGCTGAGGTAAAGTTAATTTTCTTCTCAGTAGCTGTATGTGACTATATTTTGGATTTGCTCTGAAAACAGTGTTGATAAATTCTTTTCCTCCTACTTTCCTTCCCTCTTTTCCCTGCCTTCCTTTTCCAAGTTTAAAATAGATTTCCAGTATGAATTGTATATCAGTGGAATTCTTCTTTAGTGGCTAATTTATTCTTAATAGAAATTGGTGGGTTGGAGGTGGTGTGGTGTTGGTATTTCTTTTGTGGGGGTGGGGTTTTATTTCTGAAGAAAAAGGAACAATACATCTTTAGAACAAGTTTGTAAGTGTCATGATTTTTCTACTAATTTATACTATATACTCCTCTTTTAAAATGTTAAATTACCTCATTGTATTTCTGAATATCATGTATATTTGGACTGAAATTAAGCTTGCTGTATAGTTGTCAAAATGACCACAATTTGTTCTATGAAATGTTCTGATTGCATGTGTAATTCAAAGCAATCCTGATCTCTGTAGAAACCAGTACAGACTGCTTAGGGGCAAGGTTTATGTATGCTGATTGGGCCTTCAGTTCAGCTGGCAGCGAATACACCTGCACATTGGAAAAGATGCAGTATGGATTTCCAAACTCCTAAATTCTAAAGAGATAGAAAGAAGAGAAGAAAAGCTGTTCCTCTACACTAAAGGTTTCAAGAAAGGCTCAGTTTTTGTTATGCATGTTTATTCCAAGTTCTGTTGGAAAACTGCCTCGATATTACCTCTGAAGTGAATATATTAATGTATTGTATTGCAAATATCACTCCTGGTTGTAAGTCTTGGTTTGTTGCATTTCTTCCTGAAATGTATGATTTCAACAACAAAGATTAATAATATTAGGAAAAACCATTCATTTAAAGTAGTGTCACCTGAAGCATTTCTAAGAAATTCTTTCTCTTAAGTTACTTTAGGTATTTAGTCAGGAACCAGCCAGCTCCTTAGGAATGTTTCTTTAAGTCTTCTGAAACACTGCATAAGTCTGTGGCTCCCTTCTTCTGTATATGTCATTTATTAACAAAACTGCTATATGTCAGAGACATTTAACTATTTAATATGCTTTATGTAATAATTAAAGCAGATGTAGTGCAACACTGGTAACTTGTATCCTGTAATTAAAATACTTTTCAATCATGAAAGTTGTTTCAGAAAGACATATATGAGCATGCACCACAATGGAACAGCTTATGCAAATGTGTACGGATTCTAAAATGTGGGGCCCTGCATGTTTTGTTGCAAAGAACATGTAAATTAGAGAAAGTTCCTGCATAACTGCATTTCTTTGTTAGTTATATATTATTCTAATGATCTGAATTCTGCCATTGCAGGCAAAAAATTACAGTTTTCTATTTAATAACAACTACGGTAACTTTGAAAGTGAAAAAATACATCACAGTGAGTAATTTAAGAATTTAGTCTTTACTTCTGTCTGGATCATTCCTATGAGCAGATGATGATTTGCTCAAAATCATACCTAAGTAACACTCTTCCTTGAAAATATTTTTCTAATGTTTTTTATCAGCCTTGAGAACAAACCATCAAGTTTGACTTGTAAAGTTTATCTGTGACTGAAATTAGGCTGACATAAAATTAATATTGTGTTCTATAGTTCCCAGTAAGAGTTTCTTGCTCTTATTTATCTTATGTTTATTTCTACAAATGCCTCTGTGGATTGCAATTTGTTTTTCCTTAATAAGTCATTCACATAAAGTTCCATTTCTCCAATATACATTGAAAATTATCATTAGTAAGAAGGAAAGGTACAGCTTTACCAAATGACAAAAGGGAAAAACATCCTCGTGGAAACTCTTTGTGTAAGTCTAGTTGTTGAGTCTTCATAATTAAGTGACTGGCTTGTAGCTGAGGTTGAACTGGTTCTTAAGTGCTATTGCTCCAGAGGAGTACAGCAGTCCAGAAGCAATTCTGCATGTGGATACAGCCTCTGCAAACACTGTGGAATAAGTACACATGTTCTCTTCAGGTTTTTTTGTTATTGAACAGTAGGATTTGCTGAGTTTTCACACCAGGTATGCTTAAGACTCTTCAGTTAGAACTTCCAAAGATAAGACTGTTGTAGTTTCAAACAGTGCTGTGCTTCATGAACAGATTAAATTACGTAACATTAAAGAGGACAAGAACAAAGGCTAACTGGACATGGCCCAGAGCAGCCTGCTCTAGGTCACCCTGTTTTGACTGTGTTTTCTGCCTATGCTCAAGGATCTCAGGACCTGCCTGGGTACCCAGACAAGACTGACAAAATTTTTCCTGAACATTTGTATCACTCTAAGAAATTCTTCCTATGCATAGATGCCTGAATGATACATTTTGTCACCTCATTTGTGCAAAAGGCACCCTTAGAGATTGCAGCTGCCAAAAAAATATGTATTATTCAAGACAGCAGTACTAGAATAATTGGTGCAAATTGAGATCATAAACCCTTCACAGAGCCCAAACCTCGTACTGTGAGTACCTGTGCCTTCACATGCTGATCTGCTGCAGTTGTAGTTCTATTCCAGTGAGAACTTTTTCTTCACCTGTTACTCAAAGAACCACCTAAGAAATAATTTCAAAGGGTGTTCGCAGCTTTGCTGCTCATTTTCTTCTTTGTTGATGTTCAGGTTTTTACACCTTTTAGGCATTGCATGAAAACCAAGCCAAAGAGAACTCGGGGGAAATACAATGTTTCCAAATGAAGCATTTAAGCCTTTGAGTTCCCATGCATTCTTTTAGATTATCTGGACTTTTGATAGAACAGAGCTCTGAAGTATTAATGTGAATGCTTTTCCTAACGTTCAGAGACCAAAAATGACCATAAATACATGCACTGACTCTAAATCATAATGATCAAAATCATAATTATGATAATAATAATTTCCTCAGCATTGAAAACAGTTTTGATATGTTGGTATGAAATAAGTGTTTGTTTTACTTCATTAAGCCTGCTTAAGATATTTTTATTAGCTTTTGAATTTGGTTCATATGACATAACAAATTAAGAGTTTGGTCAACCATCTGAACAGAACCATTTTTTCCCCAGAGTGAGCTTTTTCATTACTTTTTGGAAATTTTGCACTTCTCCCTCAAGCTTCTGAAATTTCACAGAAAATTATTCCCAGTTTGCTCAGCTTCAGTCATATGGTGGAAACTTCTGGTTAAATACATGTGCTTAATAACAGTAAATAAATTCTGACATTTTATTTTTACTCGTGAGTAAAAATGTTCATTATATTGGTGAAAATAAGCAATCACATTCTATTTAACAGTGAAAAAGAATTGTACATATCCCTGCAGGAGCTGAGGAATCTATTTTCATTATAACAAACATTGATTTTGCATTAAAAACTCTCATTATTCGAGATAATGACTGTTGGGTTTCTTAGTTATTCTTCTGCTTCTGCTAAGTCATTAAAACCATAACAGTAAAAGAGCAAGTAGGAATGAAAAAGTCCCCAAACTGTATTGAAATCTATTACCATTTTGTCTATAATTAAAATGGCAATCATCTTTAAGGCAGATACATACTATCAGAAAATTATCTTACTTGTTTTGATCTGATTTGAGTAACATCTGTATTTTTGCCTATAGAAACATCACTGAACCCAAAGGTATTAATTTTTGAATTAACATTAGTAGAATTAATATATGGACTTCTGGGGACCTCATTCATCAGCACGTTACTGCCGATTCTCGGCAGTGTGTTCTGTCCGTGCTGGATCAGTGGAGCTCAGACTGTGTCTTACAGCTGGAAGATGTAAGACAAATCTCTGTCTCCGGTGCGTGTACGAAGATTTGTATTTCACATGCTCTCACTCTCAAACAATCCTGATTATGGAATTGGTGAGGGGGGGGTCTTGTTTGGTTTGCTTTCTGTAGGCAGAGTGCTACTTTGAATAATTCCGAGGTGGTTTTTTTCTAATGGGCCTGAAGGGAAGTCGGTCCCCTTGTGCTCTCTCCTTCTCCCCCACTCCTCAGGCTGGGGCTGCATGGGCATTAATGTATTCTGTGTAATGTCAGGGGCTCACTGAATGCACCTTCCCACCAACAGCACAATGAATTATTGACGTGAGGGATATTCCCTGGTGTATACTTTTCCAAGGTTATACTCTCTGATATTGGATATTTATTCGGCATAAGGTAGGGATAAGAACCTCATTGCCACATTATGTCTGACACAATCAAGTTTTGGGGAATTTCAACAACATTAGAAGATTTGTATAATATATTCTTTTTAAGAGAGAGGCACAGCTTTAAACAAAGCGTAATCCCTGCTGCATATCATTTCCACCCTAATGCAAGAAGAGGAAGCAAGACCATAATGCTGTCTGCATCATTTCCCCTTTGTGTTCAGTTGCAAGGACTATTCACCTAATATTCAAAATCCATGTATTCATTAAACAGAAGAGAATGATAGAGAAACCTAAAACAAAACAAAACAAAAAAACAAAACACCCCAAACAAACAAAAAAATGAAGAAAATAATGAAACAGGTTTTCATGAAGGTGTCATAAAACTGAGTCATTGTTTCTAGATATTTGAGAAAGTATTTGGAAATAATTAAATGGTTGATATCCACCGCCTTTTCCAGCACTCAGAGACTGCAATTTCAGTGCTTTTGATGCTCACATAATTCCTAATTTCTTTGAATCAAATGTCATTTATATTTCTGCTAAGTGTAACAAAAGGATCTCTTGAACACTTCACTCACTGTCACCCAGGCTCTCCTTGTCAGCCCCTTTGTTAGCCAAAGCCTCCAGGGTTTGTGTCCTGGGCACTGGACCTTTTGTGCTCCTCACGCTGTAGTCTCAGACAATAGGGAGAAAAATAAATCTTCTGTGACAAGTTTACTTAAAGGGATACTATCACATTAAATAAGCATATAAATATACCCACAAGTAATGTTATTCCTGTGGAAATTTTGGAAAAAATATTTTTTCTTTGTACCAGTAGTTAACGTCCTCATCAGTTTGCAACGAGGTAATAGTGAAAATCACGTAATTTTTCACACTTCAGGCTGTTCTTTTCACGGCACTTTCCAAAAACTAGGAAAAAGGTCAGCTCTTTTACCATTTCTTTTTAGTCAGCATTCAGGATCTGAATATTGTGTCCTGCCCCAGTGAGAAACTGGGATGCAAATATTTCAAGGGAGTGCTTGAGCTTGAAAAAACTAGTTCTATCTCTAGTGAATTGTTTATGAAAACAGGACCAAAAAAAGCATATTTACTAATGATGGGTGTCATTAGAGAACATAAGCAAAATGAAACATTTTCAGGAGATTAACCTAGCCTTTTTCAGGAGAAATTATCTTCAGATATGAGGGACTCAAATCTCTCTTTCTTTGTCACCTTTTTATTTTATGCAACTCTATAAATTCACTTAATGTAATAATTTAGTGAATTTTAGCAGGATAATAGACCTAAAGTGGTTTTACAGTCATCCTTACATCTTTTTAAGTCAGGCTGTTTATAAGTAATTCTTGTAATTTGTTTATGAAATTCTTTAGTAAGGTAGAGACCAAGATTTCATAGTGAAGAGTGAAGAAAACAACAAAGAATGTATTGAGAAAGCACAATGATTGATAGAGAAAATACTGCTTAGTTTGTTAAATGACTATTTAAACTCTATTAGTAAATGAGGTTTTGGTAATATTTCATAGCTACACACAGGTGCACAGTCCCTTGTTGGCACAAATACGTGCTTTAATTTCATGGACACTTTTTAATCAGCACAGGAATGCCGGGGAAATCTTCTGGAGCAGAAAGAAGCTGTAACAGTGGATCTGCCAGATCTTGGACTGCAAAGTAAATCTGTGTGATGGTCACTGTCACTGTCCCCATGAGCTGTAACATGTTCTGGGCAGGCAGCAGCTTTACTGAGTCTCAGTAGCTTTTCGTGAGATTTCTCTGTTGCTGTGACTGTGCTTTCAGCTTTTCTGTGAATCTGTCTCTATATTAATTAATTACACTGCGGGTTTTGTTTGGGGTTAGGGTTCTTTGTTGTTTTGTTTTGCAATACTGTTTTGTTTTGTTATAAAGCAATGCTCAGCACTAGAGAAAGGGCTCAGGAGCTAATTGGATGTTAATGAATGAAGGAGAATAAACAGGGGAAAAAATGTTCTCTATTTGAAGACCACTTTCTCTAGTGATTCATGGTTTTTTTCTGTAGGCTTTGCCTGGGGTATATTCTAGGATATCATAGAGCTGTTAAATAATATTTAAATTAACATACACATAGCCTGCTTGCAATTTGTGTTCCATTGTGCTGGACGTTTTACCAAAGTATATGTGTCTGGCTTCCATCATCTAAGGTTAAGGTTTACAGCTTAAAAGTACCTAGAAAACCAATTTGTAGCACAGAAAAAATGGTGAGGCTGAGGCCTTTATATAGTTCTGCAGTAGCTTTTTGGGAAGCTTTATTAGCTTTTTTACGTTGTTATTTCTATTGCTCTTTTGTACAGGTGGGATCAATGCTTTAAAAACTTCATTGAGGATTTCTGGGGACATTTCTTGACTCTGAAGATTTTCCATGACATATAAAGATTTTTGACATGACATCAAAGAGATTTTTTAGAAGGGTGTGGAGATGATGCATGTCTAAGCATTGGGACCCCCCCTCCTTACCCCTGCTGTCATACCTGAAAGACATTCATCACCTACATTCTGTTTTCCATCCTCAGAACTCATGCTAGTAGACACTGCATAGAATCAACAGCCAAGTAAGAGCTGCATTCAGACACAAATATTTTCTTTTCTAATTTACTGAATTTTCTACTCTTCTGATGACTGAGGAAATCCCTGTTTGTCAACTGCATGTTCACCACTGTGCAGTTTTTCAGCACAGGACACAATAATTGCTTACAATGTAACTTATAAATGCTATTAAAAATTCCCACTAAAGATTCTCTATTAAATATTTTTCTCCAAACTGACTCTTCAGACAATCCCCTTGTCCTGGAAATGTTATCTGTTCAAGATATGCCACTAGCCAGACAACCATTTTACTCTCGTTCTCCTTGGACTAATAATAAATCTTATGATTTTAGCAAAGGTCCTCTGAGCTCTGAAGGAAGCAAAAGGACTGTGCCACTGCCTTAAGTCTCATCCTGACAGCAAAATTCCTTGCCAAACAAAAGTAATTCAAACTTTGCATTTGGGACCAGTGCTTACTTGTTAAACATGAACATCTATAGTTAGCAGGAATAAGTATTTTAAAAAGCCTTGCAGAATAGCAGTAACACTATATCACATAGTGCTTGACTTTCTCATTTCAACAAGTAATATTTATGAAGCCTTTCTGAGAGGAACCTGAGCTCTGCACCACGGTGCAGTGTTCTAGGCCCTGCTGGACTGAACGCACTGCACTGATAATTTGTAATGAGGATATTCTGTGTTCTTACTATAACATTTTCACCTGGAGATCTCTAAACACTTTCCAGGCCCAGGAAACTCTTCCAAAGAAAACCCCAAAAACAGAAACTGAAGCTTGAGGCTCCAGGAAACACCTGGCAAAACCAGTTCAAGGAGTCAGTGACTGCTGCTGAGTACAGTCCTGTTCCACAGCTGAGAGTAAGTGGGAAATCAATAGTCACTTTTCAAGCTCTCAGAATTCAGCAGCTGATATTTTTCGGGAACTAGGGAGAAAGTGCTCTTTTGTTGAAGAGAAAACACGGGGCACAGAAAGGGGTGGCTCTTGTGAGTTTGCAGAGCCTTGTCTGTGGAGTGCCCTTCGCAGGATGCGTCCTGCCAGCAAGTACCTGCCCAATCTGCTTTCACTCCACACGCTCAGCTGTGTGACCACCTTCTCTTCCTTGTTGCCTTTCTTTTGTGTCTGGAAATGTTTCCCTCACAGCTGAAATTTGGCTGACAGACTGATCAGAAAAATCCAGGGTTTGAATTGCCATGAAGCCTTTTTTGCCTTTGCAGGGTGAGGGTGGAAGGCAATGGAGAAGAAACTGTATAGAATAATTTGGATGTGTTGTGGGGGTTTGAGGGGGTTTTTGCAGTTTGTAAGTGATCTCTTGTTTCTGGAGAGCATCATGTTTGTCCTACATGTAGTTTGGAGGAATTAGGCTGAGCTCTAATTTACACTTGTTTAACTACAGATGCATCCCCACTGCTATTTGTTTATCTCACATTTATTACACTCTTCAAAATTCAAGTTAAGCACTCAGGGGCTTTTTCTAGTAACACTAATGGAGGAGAATAGATGCATTATATGTGAATAATGCATTATGATGATACAATTTGGGTCTCTCAGCTCTAACCGACACCAGTCCTGCTTTACATTATTTATAATTTACACACACCTTCCTGAACATTTTTATGTAAATATTTAATATAGAAAGTGAGTTAACTCTTTCGTTTGGGAGGTTCCCAGTAAAAAACAGCAGAAAATGTAAGAGGGTTTCCAAACATCTCTACCCAAAGTAGGCAAGTGGCCAGTCTCACTTATTTTCAGAAATTAAGAGAGAAATGTGAGAAATTATAGAGGAAAAAAATGTATGCTGGCTTAGCACCAAATGCTTTTTGCCTTTCTCCTTCCCAACTACTCTTATTAAATTGAATGAATGTTGACTGCAGGCACTATATTTGTAGATGCTTGGCTGCCAGCATTCACAGCACAGTGGTTTTGTTTTTACTGTTTTCTGACATGTTTTGTCTTTTGGTATTTTGCTCACTTTGTACCAATATATCCATTTTGAGAGAGATAGCAGGGGTGCTCTCCAGACAAATCAGCAGACTCCCTTTCTTGCAGCCTCCTGAATATCTGAATTAGACATTAGACCAACAAAAGCAATTAGTAATTTCTCAGAAATCTTGATTGTTTGTCTTCTTGTCTCTGACCCCAAGAATATACAGAATGACAGTAATACACCACCACCACCAGGCAAGATTTATAACTTTCAGTCTCTTAACAGTTGGTGCGCTTGTATTTTCCCTGTCTTCAAGAGTTGGACTTACCCTCCACACTGGAAGAGGAGCTGCAACTTTCATTGTAGAATTACCTCAACAGACAAGCTGTCCAATGTTGCTGACTGCCCAATTTCCTTTGACTTGACCTTGATATTGTGAAATATTGTCATACATTTAACACATAAATTGTTGCTACTTTTGAGCTTGGAGCTCAAAGTAGAAACCAAATTAGAAGCGCAGTTTTGCAGCAGACCTTCATCATCACTGGTTACCCAAGTTTTCCCTTGATGCAGACCCATATATGCTCCATTCCTCTTCCCATAGCCTTAGAAAATTCTGAACTCTAAGCAGGTAAGGATATAGCAAGAATATGAGCAATCCCTGGCACTCCTCAATATTCTTCTCCAGGGAAAAAATTTTAAGGGACAATGTCTTCTAGTAGATGGAAGGCAGGTAATTTATTTATGTAAATCTGATTACTTTTGTTTGAGCATAACAAGTACATTTTCAGATATGTGCAAACACGTGACAAAAGGTAATTTCAAACTGTAGGTCTGTACGGTCTCTTTCTTAGCACACTCTGTTTTAGCATGAGAGCATGAGATGCTGACTCTCCCTAATTGCTGCTTTTATGGTGTGGGGAAGAAAAAAAAGACAGACATTTACCAAAAAAAAAAAAAAA
>VZTH01013869.1:156167-174023 GCA_013397815.1 Aleadryas rufinucha
AAAAAAAAAAAAAAAAAAAAGGAAGATTAGAGGAGTAGCTTCAGGTCTTCTGAAAAATATCATCGTATAATTTGAGTCCATGTGCCTACAAATTCCCAGCAGGCTCTGAGCCAAAGAAATACACAGATGAAATAAACATACAGAAAGACAGCTGCTTTTTGAAATCTAAGAATTGAGTTATATACCTTTTTGACAGCTTCCTGAATCACAGCCCATATCCAAGATGAGTAAATAGGTATCTGGCCCTTTAACTAGGTTCCATTACATATAATTAAAGACTCACAGAATTAAATGGCCTACATGGAAAGTGGCTTTCAGTGGACTAAATGCCTGAAGCAATCTCCTTGCCTGAGCATAGAAGTGACACTGGCTTGCGGATCAATATCATCTCTGTTATTAATATCAAAAGCACATTACTTTGTTTTTGCCTGGCTGTGCTCCAAGTCTTGAGCCCAGCTCACATCCAGCCATTTGCCTGGACCATAATTTACTTTAGTGAGTTTTTAAGGTATTGTTTTGTCAGGGCCAATCACCATGAAGTTATAAATGATTCTGAGGACTTGCACTCTCTGTTAGTGGCATATGCGGTGAAATTAACTTTTAAAAGTTTCATGTCAATTACTTCTGTCCTTGAGTTATGCGAGGGGACAAAAGAGCAGAGATTTAAAGACATGAGCGATATCAAACAGATGAGGTAACGACAAACAGAAACAGCAGCTTGGGACCAAACAGACATTACACTGTCTTTAATTGATACATTGAATTAAACAATGCTAAAGTTAAATAAATATTGACCACTTAGCAAAAGAACCATTGATTTTTATGATGTACAACATTTACATCATATATGGCTCTAGTCTGCAGATTCAGGCTGCAAGACTGTCAGCTCTGGCACAAATATTCTGCAGGACAGCTTGTGCTGCTGCTCAGTCTCTTTCTGGAACTATTGAGGCAAACGTTAGCAATTTCCCCTAGTTTTTGTTTCCAAGGATTGTTTATTTTTGAAGAGCTAAATTCTGCCAAGTCTTTCTTCTCTGGTATCAGCTCCATGAGCGAAGAGGTCCCATATTTCACACAGGTAGACAGAGTTTTGCAGTGAATTATTTGGGTATGGACTGATGGCACAGCTAGGGGCACTGGCCATATCTATTTTTCAAACATCTGCTTTGTCCTTTTGTGGGGAATGAAAGACAGGCAGATGCTGAGTTTCTGTCAGGTGACAGAAGTGTTTTCTGCATTGCAGGGGACTCTCTGCAATGGCAAATGCATCCCTTACAGAATAAATCACCCTGTGCTGTAAACTGGAAAGCAGTGACACTGTTGGGCATCCTCAAAAAGGGTCACCTTTGCAAACACTCCCTGTAGCTGCTTTTTTGAAGCTGACATGTTAATGCTCACTCTATTAATATTTATTTAATTACTTAAATGTGCCATATCTTCATGATATGGTATCTACCTACTCTGGAAGCAAACTAAGACAACAAAATAATTTGCTTACACAGCAAGAATTTACATTTCTGTGTCTGTTACAGCTGTAGAGCAAAGCTGTATTTTTTAAAAATAGCTATTTTGTAGTTCTTTCACATGAGATGTGCCCCTGATTGTGAAACTTACACAAAATGCTAATCACTGGCATTTAGTTTCTCACAGAAAGGGAAAGTGGGAGGTCTCTTCCTGGCAAAGCAAAGATTTCATTAAGCCAAAATCTATATGCTTAGTAATGCCAGCTTTCTTACATATAGCTTCCTGTGTCTGCTAGAATTGCCAAAACACTAGTTAATAGGTTATTATTTCAATTAGTCCATGATTACTGCTGCTAATCTCTAATTCCTCATTGTTGTGGCTCCCTTTGACTTCAGTTATTAAAAAGCATTTGGATTTTATTACAATTGACAGGAACTCCAGTCTTCTCCATAGATAAAACACTGCCTGTCACAAAAGAAATTCAGAAGTAATGAAAAGAGCTTTTTAAGTTTTGTGTTGGGTTTTTATAGAGATTTTTAAAATTACATCATAAACACAATATAGAATTCAATCAAGCTGGAAAATTATAAGGTTTAAGGAGGAGATGCTGGATTTCTTAGAGAAAAATCAAATTGTCTTTAATTAGTTTTCAGTTATGAACAAGTCTAGCTTGGTAAAATGAAAAATAACTAACACAATAAAGGAATTATTGATGACAGCAGGACAGACAGATAGGTAAAGCATCTCTGTACTCTATTGCACAGCTCTTAGCGTGGAGATCTGTTCATTGTAATGGCGTGATCTCCGAAATTTCAGTGTTCGGTTCTGATGAGCACGTGGCAGTGGTCATGCTTGTCAGAACCTCAGTTGTTAACAAGCTGCAGACTGTATGGAGAGCAGCTGTAGGGATGTGTGCGTTTTATGTCCAATCTCATGGCTCAATCTGCAAATGGGAATAAACCTTCTAAAGCAATAAATAATAAGAAAAACATTTTGCAAACAGGTATTTACCCATTTTCCATGTCCGGTGTTTACACCGACTCAGTTTCAGTTGCTGTTGTCTTTCTTTAACACAGTGTTGGTAGCTTTAATTGCTGTTTAACTGAAACTCTCCAGGTTTCTGTCCAAGTTTGTGGAAGGGTCAGGGTGAATTTGCCTCCCAGTGAGGAAGGAACTGACCTGCATGTGGAGTCAAAAGCTTGGACTGTAAGAGCTTGGCTTTTGACGTGTGCATCTCTAAAAGTGGAAAGATGCTCTCGTTGCCTGATGTTCTACACGGTTGCCAATTCCCACCAGGCAGTAGGTGCAAGTAAACAGTGAGAGTATTACCTTTCACCTAATGACATAGTGGACTTTAAGCTGGAGATGCTGGGGAGCCATCTTATAAATATATGAGTATCTGAAGGGAGGATGTGAAGGAGATAATGCAAGGTCTTCTTGTAATGCTTGATGACAGGACAAGAGAGAGGGATGTTCTGTTTTTAGAGCAAGCGTTGGAGCTCACTGCATGGTTCACAGCCTTGTTAGAAGGAACGTGACCTGCTTGACATTTTAGCAGTAAGGCAGTGAACAATAAGGAGAGTCTGTTTCCCTCCACCCTTCCCAGCACACAGATGCCCCCACTGGCAAACATGGCAATTTAAAAACATGTAAAATTCATAAATGAGGCAGCAGGTGTGTACAGCTTCAGTAAAATGTTAAATTGCTGCATCACTATAGACTCTAAATGGCAATAAACCTTCCACCTCTCATAAATTAAGCAGACTTTCAAAAAAACCAGTATCTACAACTGCAACTTTTTATGGATGCTTGGTAACTTTAATCATTTTGCAAAATGCAATTCCTGCTCATGAATTCCCTCCCAGGTACATATTTAGAGAGAGCTAAAGCTGTGCAGTGAGTTGATAGGTAAGTTTTAATACGACAGTGCCAAAAACTCTATTAGATTTATCCTGAGGCAGTGGCTGCCCAGTAATTACAAGAGGGCAGACTTAACAGTGGTTTTGAGTACCAGGAAAGTGACTTAAAGGGTGTGTCAGAGTTTAGGATATGAACTTGGAAATACTGCCTACCTGAATTCAAAAAGTGATCTTTGAACCAACCTATGTTTTAAAAATTAGTTCAGTGAAAGTCAAGCCTGTCAGGATAGCTGTGACCTTCCCACGTAAACTCTGGGAACAAATACCTCATAATCATTCAAGAGAAGTAACAGAATCCTCCTTTCTTGTTTTTGTTTTTATTACAAAAAAATGACATTCCTGTATCAGTATGGCTGTCATTTTTCGCCCTGCAATGGTGCACTTTTTTCTCCCCCTAGCATTGGTCATTCAGGGATCTTGAAACACTTCCAAAATTCATCTTTGTCAGTTGCTAGTTTGAAGATTCCTTTTATGTGGTGGGTTGTTTGAAACAGGCAGTACTTTGCCCAATAGTGTAGCAAAATCAGGAATGAAATCTGGATGTTCCATCTCTCTTTGGTCTTTGGTGCAAACCATAGACTAATTCTGTTCATACCAAGTAGGGAAGATGTACACACTTACTACACATATTGGGAAACAGAACAAAGATTAGGAAGCTCAAAACCTGATATTTGGTGTGGTGTTCCTGTATTAAATTGTTCTTTGGCAGTAGACTAATTTGGAACAAATAATAATGACAGAAATGTAAGAATAAGAATGACAGATGAGGAAAGATTTGCCTCCATTCCTGAACAAGAGCTGATGTCCCTAGTTAATGTTCATATGAAGTGGTGCCAAGCTGCCAAGCTGTCAGGATGAACCCAGGTACACCTGAGTGGAGACAGCTGTTCTGCATGAGCTCTTCTTCCCACTTGGTCTGTATGGGCTTTTCTGTTGGTTTGTTTGCAGGATGATGTGAAAAAAAGAGTCAGTTTCTGAAGGGTGCTTTGGGAGCTGTTTGCAAATGTTTCAAACTTGCAAATGAACTGCGACAATAGCACTTTGTGTCCTGTACAGGTTGTAGCACTTGGAGTCTTATTGTGGAAAGAATGTGAGGGAGAAGCAATTCCAAAGCTTCCTGGTAAGATCTGCTGTGAAAAGCTTAGCAGAAGTCCTTTGTTTTGAAAATGCCCAACAGATAAACTATGTCAAATCCCATTTTAGCTATTTCTGTACACCAGGCAGCCACACCTGCATTATAGCAGGTGTTTAAATGTCTTATTAAAGCACTGTACTGCAAAGAGGTGAATAAAGTCCCTCCTGTAATGAGGTAAGAATTTCAGACCATTTGGCCTCAAGTCATCATGTGCAGGACTAGGGCATGAACACAGCACCATCAAATGCCAAGAACTAGAGCACTGTTTCTGAACTGCACTAGACCACTCATTTGAGGTGGCATTTGTGATTAATTTCCTTGTTAGAAACCTGACTACACTTATTACTGCTCCTCCTCTGCAACTGTATTATGAAGAAATTATATTTTTCAGTGCATGAAATGGTTTCTTCGAGTTTGGTGTTCTGTTTCTTCGGTTTTGTTTATGAAAGTCCAGAATTCAATGGTTTCATAGGGTGGCCTGGCTAACTATGGCTCCTTGCTCTAACTGCTAAGTCTGTCTTGTATACTCTAGTAAATAAATTTAAAATTAACGGAAAGGCAGCAGACCATTCATTTAATGAGATAAAGCTTGACTAGTCAATATTACAGGTGAAAAATTCAAATGAACTACTAATGCTATTGGAACACTGCCTTTTCATATTTATAAAATTTTACTTTCTGTATTTCATATTTTTAAAAAAATAATTATTAGCTCATTGTGTTTTTTTCAAAGCAATTAAGAATGTTTTGTATTTCATTTTCATAATAGGGGGTTAATAGCACCACTGAATCCAGTTCATTGTCAGTATTGCATCTGTACCCAGGGAGGGGAGTCTCTTATTAATGCTACATATAAAGGGAGATGCATAGATCTTGTTCCAGCATCACTTCTATATTTAGACTCAGAGGTTTTTGTTTAGTGTTATCACTATGGGTAGGGATCTTGTAAATATCAAGCTACATGTGCATATGGGTAGGACAACATATGCTCAATACTGGCTTTCTGTTCAGATCCAGAGGCAAAGCTCATATCTGAACACTTACAGAAGAGGAAACCACAGTTCCTAAAGTCACCTGAGGGAGACTGTGTTTGCAGTTACATGCAGGATCATTTGGCTCAGGAGCAATTCTAACTTCATGTGACAATTTGAGGTGACATTTCCAATGCTGTGGAAGAAAAACCACTTTCCTGGATAAAAAAAGAAAGGATAGGAAAAAAATATATAAATGTGTATCAGCATGGATCAATTGAAATGAATGATTCCAAATTTTTTTTTTTAAAGCTTGCTCCTAAGAATAGACCATTTCTGAAATTGTAGATTATCAAGTAAGAATATTGTTGTTATATATTAACAAACTGTCTGGTGGCCATTCTCATGTCTTATTACTTCATGCACAAGGCTAGCATTTTTCGGTTCAAGTTGTTATAAACACAAGTAGGGACTTGACTTTTGTATGTTGATAAGTTCCTAGTTGTACATTAAGTGAATCAGTCGGTTAATGAGTTCATTGTAATGTAGGGATGTTTTATGTAAAATCATTAGTTGTACCAGCTGAATGTTCTCAGGTAAATTTGTATATATGATTAGAAGATGGTTATAGAAGTTTCTGGACATGGTGGCAACCTCATTAGCATAAGGGGAGAAGACAAAAGACCCCCTTGGACAACCACGCACCAATAAAGAAAAGCTCTGGACAAGGACAAGCCAATCTGAACATTGTAAGGAGGTGGGGTCAAGGGTGGAGCTGTGCCTGGCTCCAGAGTATAAAAAGTATCTCCCTAGTTTAACGGATGTGCCTCTGGCCATATCCAACCCCTGGCTTAGCACCAAGCGCTGTCTCCTGTGTTTTGTAGTTCAGCAGTTCGCTAACTATGGTCTCTTATTGTCTATCATTTACTGTTACTAATAAAACCCTCTTTTAAAAAAGTTAATTGGCAAAGGGGTTGGTTACAAAGTCAACCTTGGTGAAATAGATCAGGGTTCAGTAATGTTTCTTTAACTGTCTGATAAAAAGCCTTGCCCCCAACAACATATGAATATTTAAATTACTGTTAATTATTTATAGTATATTTTTGTTAACACTGATTTACAGCATGGTCAAGTAGCAGCTAAAGCTCATTATGTTCCAAGGTTGAACATGCATCTCAAACAACATTACTGCTGCTGAAGGGAGAGAATGTCCATGTTTTCATCCTGTGTTGATATCTGTAAGAGTGAATCCAGAAGATCACTGAAAGGAAGCACTTGTTGACTCAAACATTTTAGAGAAAGGTTCTAATATCTGGGTGGAAGTTAAACGAAAAGTTACTGTTTCTAATAGAAGCATCTGAAATGTAACATCTCAGCACGTAGTTGGGGACAATTTAAAAAAAAAAATTAAAATCTGTCTCGCACCACTGAAGTCCCAAGTGATGACCCTAACAATGACTCTTTCTTACCTGACTCTTACAAATCCTCAAGATTAATGAAAAGCTTCACCTAATTTATCCTGTTTTCATTTTATCTTTTTGTGCACACTGTGAAAAAGCATTTCTCCCTCCTTGATAATCAGATATGTTCTATATTTGGCACTTTTTTGGTGAGCTCTTTAACCCCTTCCTGATCAAGCTAAGAGCGCTATTCAACATTTTCCATTGTTTAGGTATTTTGCAGTTGTCTTTTCAGCTTCCTGTTGTTTTACTGTTGATCGTCTTTGAATTCCCTTTGGGTAGTTGTGAGTTCTGTAGTGAATATTGATGATACCCATCTATCCAGGTATTTATATGGGCTTCATATTGCTAAGACAGCATATCCATATAACCTAACATGGTATTCCATACAAGCTAATAGGAAACCCCTACAAGACCAGATCCAAATCTCTCTGGTTGGTAGCACAAGCTGGTGCCTTTGCGTATGATGACAAGATTTCATTGGCTTTTTTTGTAGCTGTATCTTCATACAAGACCATATCTAATCTTCAGTTTGCTGTCTCTGCTAGATGTCTTTCCGCACTGCAGCTTCTTTGGATCTCCTCTCTCTCACTGTCTGTATTGTGGATTATTTTGCCTGGAGGTATTAGAGTATATTTTTCTATATATGAAGACAATAAATGGAAGAAGTAGAGATGAAAAGAAAAACCATTGCTTGAGAGCAGAAACACAAAGAGATGCAAAGAAAAGACTGACAGGGAGGTAACCAAAGAAAAATCAAGGAAGAAGAATATGGAAAAATGAAAAAGGAGTTAAATAATCAGAATAAATTAATTAATCAAAGTGCAGATCATGTGGACTAGAATAGCAAAGCAGCAATGCAGAGAGCTAAAAGGAGACAGGTATAAGGATAATGAAGGATAAGCTGAAATGTAATATGTATTTTCAAAATAATGCGTTGACTTGCTAGACCTGACTTTTAGCATACCCTGGGAACCATAAAGCTTGTGACAAGGGCTTATGAGAAACATCAGATTTTTCACATAACGAAAGCAGTGATTCTTACTGTGATCATGGTTTTGTTTGCAATTCTCTGATTTTCACAGTGACTCGTGGTTTTTATGCCATATCACAGATATGAAAATGTGATTTAGAAAGAGTAGGTGAATTGTCAAAGGTTATAGAAGTAATTGCAAAGAAATACACATTTTTAAGTCTCAGGATGAATCCACTGTCCCTAAGTTTCTGCAGTGCTGTGGTTAGAAAGAAGGAATTCTTGTCAATTCTCACATCTTCTCTCCGTATTATAGATGCTCTTATATCATAGAGGTTAATTATGATTTTTGACCTTTTTTTCACCATCTTGTCTCAAATATATGATCATACAATGCCCATATGATCCAGTGAAAGTCATTGCCTAAATTAAAGATAGTTGCTAGAAGTGTTTGATTTGCTTCTCTTCTCCTGGTGTGACCTTGTGAGGTGTCAGTGTGCAGACTGGCCGGTGTTCTGCGGAGATGGGGGTGGGTCAGGGACCACCATTTGGGAACTACAGATGAGGGGTGGAGAAGCCTGGAGCAAGCCCTTGCTGGTTCCTAGGAAAGACTGTCAGGGAGGGGAATAACACTGTCAGCAAATGAAGGTGGCAGGGGGAGTGAGGGGGAGGACTTAGTTCAGTAGCCGAGTTGCTCTCAAAGAGCTGATATACCAGATATTGCTGCTCATGGCATTCACACTATTGCCAGGGGCTTAATAGGATTTGCATAGTGCATATGGGTATTCCTAGGGGAGAATGACAGAGATCATTAAATGAAAACAAATAATAAATAAGCTCCTTACAGCTCCCACAGGTATATAAATATGACTGTTTGTGGGGCATGCAGGCGAAGATAGATGGCTCCATGTGTATAGGGGAGGAATCCATAAGGCAGAGAGGCTTCATGTTCCTCTCTCTGTCCATGGACAGTGTATTCACTCACTGCTAAGGAGGGTCAAGTGACTGTCACTGACTTTGCAATGAGGAAATGTAACCTGTGTCACAGTTGCCAGCCATTCTGGCATGAAAAGGTCAGCTCCCCTGACACGGGTGGCAATGTCACAAGTTATTACATGAGGGCGTCCCAAGCACACCGGGAACAGAAACCCAGCAGCATCCCACCCTGCCCAGCTGTCCATCCTTATGGGGCAGCAGAGAAGGTGTCTGAAAACAAGCAGACTTGTGTCTGTAGGGGAGCTATGTAGTTTCTCTTCATTAGAAGATTTTTAGGGACCCAGTCAGTTACACCATGTCACATAGGAAGAGCAAGGATACTGAGAGATTTCATGGCTGTAGGTGTTGTGACTCTACTACTTATTCCACATGATGGGCTGCTGTGGTTCAAATTAGACTAAAGCTTAGGAAATTCTTTAATTGTGACCTTTCCCATGATTCAGATCACAAAGATTTTCTGTCAGTTTGCTCTGGGCTAGATTTGAAATTATGTCTTAGAAGTGAAAGACACAGTGAGTGAATCAGGCAGATTAAGCTAAATTATTGGCTCCAGACTTGTAGTACTCTGTTTTCTACAAGAGATCAAAAATAAATGTAAAACACTGATTTGACATATCCCCTGAAATGGTTAAGTATTTCTTTCATTATAAACATTATAGAAGAGTACTTCTTTCCAGGATGTTATATTACAGAGCAGGTCATCTTGCACCTCACAGGAATTCAAGCCAATGCCAAATCATCTCTGTATCCGAATGATGTAAGTTCTGTTATCTTTATTGTTTGCTTACATAAATATCTAAAACATAGTGTTCAAAGAGCAGGAGGACATTTTTATTGCTTTCCAAAGAGAAAGGATAAAATTATTCTTATTGTTTTTTAAAAAATGCTGATAAATTGGATGGTAAAGAGAGAGAAATCTGCAATGTCAGAAAAAGTTTAAAAGATATTAAGCTCACTGGTTGCGAAATCTAGTTGTGATCCCAGTATGAATGGAGATTAGCATGCAACTTTTCTGTGTGCAGCATTATGACATGATACTTCTTGGGGATCTATTTCTATCATCTCAAGCTGTCTATTCCTAGTAAATGTGAATAAGTCATTCATATAATACTTTAAAAAGTAGCTTCACAATGTCTTCTGCAGCCTTCAGTAGGTATTAATTTTTTTATATATATAATTGAACCTGCAGCAAAGATTGCAATGCAATGAGGAAAATAAGTCACATAAAAACTTTAGTGCAGAGATGGAGGCAAGTTCTGCTGTGGTGTGCACTGGTGCTTAGCACCTGGAGTATCTCAGCTGGAATTGAGGGTGTTCACAGCTCTGAGAGTTTGTCAGAACTGTTGTCTCTTGGGACTTCTCAGATGTCATGGCAGGATCAGGCCTGATAGTCACTTCTGATGATATTCACACAGTAACAGCTAAAAGCATCAGTACTTTCTCTAGGTTTGGGTTTAATTTTTTCCCTCATACCTCTAACTTCAGCCTGAAAAGTGTGGGGTTTTTGGGGACTGTAAATGATTTCTGACTCTGCTTTCTCCTTTGAAATTTTGTTTTGGGAATGCACCCATCACCTGACAAGCTGGGTGGTACCTTTGCAAAGAGTATCTGAATTGTCAAGATAAAACCTGTCTGAAACTAATTTAACAATATGTGAGAATGTTTCCATCCCTGAAAACATTCAAGGCCTGTTTAGATGGGTTGAATGAGATCAGGTTGAGGCTCTAAGCAACCTCATTGAGTTGAAGAAGTCCCTACTCATCGCTGAGGGGTTGGACTAGCCAAACTTGAAATGTCCCTTCCAACCCACTCTATTCTATGATTATATAAATCAGAAGATTCAAACAAAAGGAAATGTTTTCAGCACATTAGGAATCTGGAATGATCTTCTGGAAATATGATGCTTAACCTGGTCTCCTTAGAACCTCTAGTGGTTCTAACTCAGCAGCTAGTTTAATGTGCACATTAAATTACATCGGTAGAAGAATCCCAAGTTTTTAGGAAGTATTAGATACCTTCCAAAAGGGCTTGAAATAAAGCTAGAATATGCTAAATGACAGATGGAAGACATAATATGGACCAGGATGTGGTAGTGGGCATTGGAAGGGGTTCCCTGAGGAGGAGATGGAGTTGCCATCCCTGGAAGTGTTCAAGAAACAACAGGATGTGGCACTTTGTGCTAAGATTTAGTTGACATTATGGTGTTTGCTTAAAGGTTTTACTCGATGGTATCAGAGAGCTTTTCCAGCCTTAATGGTTTGTTGGTTTCTTTCATATTTCTGATTCTTTATGAAGGCTTGAAGAGTTGAGGCCGTTCAAAGAGTTGAGGCAATGGAAGTTCATTTGAGCAGAGGATACCCTGCAAATGTGAAACAAGTGTTAAGTACAGTTGTCTGCAGTGCTTAATTGCCCCTGCATTTTTTTTCTGTCTTTTCATTTTTCCTAGGTTGGCATTTTTGTGCATGAATACCACTGAGAGTTAAGGACTTGCTGTGACTCTCACTCTTACTTATGGGAGTTTTGCCTGCAGCAGTCACATAGTTGAAAAATATAGATCCATGTGACTGCTAAGAGACCACTGAGAAGCCAAGTAAGTAGGACTCATGGCCATTTTGCAATTCCATCTCATTTGACATGTTTTGGGGTTTATGATTGTGCTGTGAGGATAAATAAGTATAAATATTATATTTGCCTTCAGGTTATCTTTAAAAATGTATTTCTCTGTCTCCCTCCCACTCCTTCTTTCCTTCCTTCTATTTTTTTTTCCCCCTCCAATTTTCAGTGTAGTCTGTCAGCTCCTGGTAGGTGAGTTATCAACTCTGTGGTCTCACAGCATGGTGGCCCAGCATAAGGTATTACTTTGTAAAGGGTTGCCTTGTGGTGCCAATTACCCGAGGTTCCAGAAAGCAAAATGTGAAGCAGTGCGATTAAGTCCATGTGCAAATAGAAATTCACATGCCCCAAAAACTATTGGAAAAAGTATTGCAAAAAAGTATTTGACTTGTCCTAAATGCTACATTCTCAAAATATAAAAAAGTACCAATAGCTGTCTTTTTTTTTTTTTTCATTTGAGCACCTCTTATGAATTCTCTTTGAGATATAGAGTAGCAAGACAGTAGGGAAAATCTTGGGTAAATACATAGCTAAATTTATATGGTTGCCCAGACGTTGATCTTTCTTAAACACACAAAGTACAAATGCTTTTTGTGGAACATACACTGACCCAGTTTGTTACCTGATGCAGACCCTTGTATCTCCAGTGAGTACATGGAATTATGCTAATTGACACCAAGTGGGACCTATCCCTCTGGTCTCTTGACTCAGTTCAAAGTCCACATATTTGCAAAAAGAAATGGACAAGTTTCTGAAGGAGAGATATTGCACCAGAGGTCAGAAGGTGTCAGGGGGAAGCAGTATTTTGGTGATTATTGCAGTCTCTCTTCTGTGTGCTGTTAGTCTCTGTCAGACATGCAGTCATGGGTGGTTTGCGTGTTTGGCTTGGGATAGTCACTTCTACACATTTCCTGACACTGCTGTTATGGCTACTGACACCAGTGTTAGGACAGGGCCCCTTTTAACAATTCTTCAGTCTGCTTCATTACTTTTAGTCTCTATATTTCATATTTTCACAGATTTTAAGAGCTCCTTTCTAAAATATCACTAGGATGTAATCATCAGTTGCTGTTATATATAAAAGGACAAGATGCAACTAGAGAGTTCCTTTAAAGTAGAAAGCAACACCAGGTTTTGTGTAACTTACATGCTTATTTTGGCTCATTGGTGTTCCTAAGAGATGATGCCAGGAAATGTTGTTGCCTTTTCACATTCAAGTTTTAGGAGGATGTTTACTGTTTGGGGCTCGTGTAGTTCTAGAATGTGGGTGAGAATTACCACGAGGTGGCAGCGTGCAAGCCCTGAGTGTCTGTTGATTGTACCACTCTCCTTTTACTCTCTTAACAACCTGGGTAACACTTGGACTAGATGATCCTTGCAGGTCCTGTCCAACTGGAATTATTCTATTTTCCAGCATATCTAGATGTTAAAAGGTCATGCACAGATCCTGAAGGATTTCTGGTTTTACAAAGGACACTTTTTACTGTTACACACTGATAGTCAGTGTATGCTCAAGTTAACATATGAAGCAACTTTGCACAGTGGTCAGGAGAAAGGCTGCGATCCTTTACTCAAAAATCAGAAGAGGGTTTTAGAAGCAGAGACTATACTATTCTCTGTTTCTTCCTATACCAGCCCTCCACATTCAGAAGCGCAAATAACACAGTGCAAAGAGACTATGCTCTCTTAAATGGAAATGTTTGATAAATACAGGTTGTTCCTCTGTCCATGTGTGTATACACATAGGGAGAAAACAGCAGAAAGAATCTCTGCTCAGAGATTGTTTCCAAAACATTTTCATCAGCACCATTAAAAGACTCCTCAAAAATCTTTGAGAATATTGTTTGCATCTCTGGTGAGGGGCAGTTAGTGGGTAATCAAGAACCAAATGATGGCCAGCCTTGCCAATAAAAGATGCTTTTTGTTTTCCTTTCTTCACAAATGTTTACTCTTTTGAATACTTGTACAATGACAGTAGGAAAAATTGCATCAAAAGCATTGGCTCAATCTTCGTATAACACTCATAAATACCCCCCAAAGTTAGTCAAAACAGTATGCTGTGAAGGAATCATTATTGCTGCAAAATGTTTTGTATAAAGCAATTCTTTATTGCAGGAATTCTGAGTCTGCATGCCCAATAAGTAAGTAAAACTCTAACAGTGAACAGAGCTGAAAAGAATTGTAGCTCTTCATGAACAAATACTATCCAGAAGGCTTCACATGTTTCGTTTCAGTAGCATGCAAAGTCTCTGTACATAATGTCCACAGAAAAGACATTGGTTATAACCCCTGGCAAGGAATAAGTTACTTTCAGTAGCAGTGCTCTGTTGCTGGAAGCCATGTACAGATGAGGTTCATGCATGGTGCTGTGGGAGAAGTGTAATCATATTCCCTCTCTAGTCAGATCAGGCATTGGTCTTCTAATCACAGAAAGCTTCCTCACAATTTCAGCAATACTTTTGACCTGGTGAGGGACCCTTAAGGTAAATGAAATTGAGATGCAGCTCATAGCATTTCTGCAGTGTGCTTTCACTTGTGGTATACACTGTAACTGTAATGTCCTTCATTGTTTGGGTTAGGGTTTTTTCTGTTTGTTTCTCTTCCAAGGTCTCATTTCAGGTTTTAAAACCTCTAAAAAAATTAGTGTCTTTTTATGTCCTCATAGTGTCCTCATAGGCTGTTTGGATAATGAAAGTGACAGCGTTTTGGGGAGCTTTGTGGCACTGCACTGAAATACATTTGCATTTATCATCTCATATTATTTCAAATAATTGTCTTTAGGAAGTCAGAAAACCTGCCCTAGGAAGTTATCTGACTGAGTACTGGTGTGCTGCCTATAAATCTTGCAAAAGAGGCCATTTGGCTACTTGTGTGTGGATTCATGGATTCATGCTGTTGAAGTGAGACAATCCCATTTAAAAATCTGAGTGTTGCCTTATTTGTGAAAAGCTTTTTCATATCAAGTACCATATTTAGCAAAACTGAGCAAAATTCTGCTCAGCTTCATATGTTTTTCTTTAGACCTATACATAATTTTTCAAATAATTTCTTCCCCTAAAATCAAGGCGTCTCAGCACTTTTCCATTGTATCCTTCTCCTTATTGGCCCCCAAACTCTTTTAGTTTATTTATCATTCATGCCACTCTCTGCCAAATAAAGGATGGTTCCAGAGCAGACTTACAAGCAGTAAGGAGGCTGGCTAGGCTAGTGTTCTGACTACAACTCTTAGTAAAAGCAGACTACTAGGCTAGTAGTGAAAGATACTGAAAAGTTTAGTGAAAGGTATTAAACTACCAGTAGTTGATTCTAAGCCATACCCATTCACCAAGAAACAAACTACTTGCCCCAGACTTCACATCTCACTGCTGCAGATAAAAGCATGAACTGGTTTCTTTTAAATTCCTGCACAAGCACAGAAAGAGAATTCTGCAAACATTTAAAATTGCAAATTGCTTGTTTGCTCAAGATCAGATTTATTCAAAAGGGTGCCTGCTCCTTGGGGACTTGAAGAGGCTGTTTCTGAGATGATCTTTGTACAATGTAAGCATGTTTTTCAGATTATTCCCAGCATAATGTGCCAAGAAGAGTACAGTGCATTTGTTATTTCCTAGAAAAAAAGATCAAGTACCTGAAACATTCCCTCTAGACCTATAATATTTATTTCAATGTTCTGTCAATAAATATAACAAGGTTATTTTTCTATCAGATTAGTTGGAAGAATCATTTGAGGAAACTTCTATTTGGTAAGTTCAGTTGCAAAAAGCAATCAACAAGAAAAAAATCCCTTGCTCTTATTGGAAGAAACATGGAGCTCTGAGGAGTTGTTCCAGAGCAAGTATTTACGTCATTGCCTCAGAAATCTTTGGTTGGCACCTGAAGGCCAATTTGCCTTTCTGCTCTCTTGCCTTCCAATGCCATATGAAGGGAAATGAAAGCCCACAGGAAATCTGAGCAATGTTGGAAATACCAGAGTAGCATTCTGAGTACTGCAATTCTGGTAGTCCTTAACAGGAAGTCCCTGTTTACTTTTGTTGTGCATTAACCAAACCATCATCTCCTGCATCCAAGAGCCTCGCATGTAACATTGTCGATGGTACTTCTCAGCTTCAGTGGTCCTCTGAAAGAGAGATAGTTTTAGAAAAGTAATGCAAAATTCATAATGTAGTTTCACCATTTCTTCATAATATTGGAGAAGAAAGCCAGGCCTGCCTGTCCTGCTAGAATAATCTAACCCTGACTTTATCAACTCTTGCTGAGGATGCCAGAGGCAGCATTCCCACCTCTGTGCTGCATGCTCAGGTCTGCTGCTCCCAGGAGGTATAACAGCAGAAGACGCAGTCAAGAGTCCTCTCATGAGTACTGTGCAGCTGTACCATCCATTTGGCCCAGAAAGAGTGAGATTTGTCATCAGGACTGCAGAAAGTAAAACCAGAATGAAAAACCCAGAAAATATTTTAAAATGAAAATGAGAAAGAAAACTCTGAGGGTTCTACACCCAATCACATTGTAACACACTCTAATCCTGCATCACATCATCTTATTAAGTGCATCTTCAGCTCAAAATAGTTTGGGGGACAAAGAGAGATCCATCTAACACAGTTTCTCATATAATGACACAAAATTATTATCAAAGATTTCTGTTTATTCTGCAATATTTATTGGAAGTCATTATTATTATAGGTGTAACCACAATCTCTGTGTTTCAAGCCTGTCTGCATTATGGTCTACAATCCAGTTTTTGACAGGCGCCTGCCTTCTGTGGAGTTTGTTTTCACAGAACTCTGAGGAATATGAGGAAGGGACCTGGCTTCTTGCAAGTGGAAGTAGTGGCATTAAAGGGCCATAAATGTGTGTAGGGGGAGGGAAAAAACACAAAAAATTCCTTAGAAATTATGAAATATTTTGTCAGCCATGTTGAGACTGACCTGCAGCACAGAATGTTGGAGGCTAAAAGAAAACCATTTCTGCAACAGAATAATGATGCCCTGTGAAATAAAAAGAAAAAAAACCCAAAACACCAGAAAGCCAAATTACTGCCACTAATTTTAACATTTAATTAACTGGTGCCACAGTTCTGAAGTCTCTTGACTTGGCATCACTGTACTTCTGTGTGTTTCAGCCCCTTTTTTCTGTTATATTAGATGCTTGTTTTAAGGTGATTTCTTGATTTGAACTGCAAAAATCACAGAACATGCATTTTAAAGTGGGATGGTGCAGTATTAAAGCCTTTACAAAATAGTTATGCTACTACTGAAGTGGTCACCAGACTGCTAATCTGTGTGCAATAGAGACCAAACTAAATTTAGGCATGTCCTAGGTTACAATGTAAGATGTAACCAAAAGCATGTGTTCTATCACCATCTTCATAAGCTGTTAAAGCAGGTGGGGCAGTGTCCGTTATCTGCTACCATGACTCACCCTTGATAACTCCCTCTGGGAGCTATCTCTGTTAATGGGCAATCAAGGACCCCGCCCCATGACTCACAGATAACTGGCTCTGGACTATCTCCTGTTAATGGGCCCATCAATGCCTGGCCTCATGACTCACCATCCCATTGGGAGATGCTCCACCCAGGAGGTGGAACCGAGCGTTCCCATCTGTATATAATCAGAGGTTTGGAACAGCACAGGCAGCCCTTACCTACAGGACTCCTGGAGGACAAGAGCTACACCACTGCACCTTCAGGCGAAGAGCAGACTCTTTTCTACAGGATCACTGCTTCAACAGGACCACTTCATCCGGACTGCCATCAACACCCTGACCGACAGGGTGCCAGCTTGTATCCTGACTCTGTCAGTGGTTTTTCTTTGTACTATTGCATTTATTTTATTTTCCCTATTAAATTGTATTTCTGACTTGGAGTCTCTCACTGGTTTGCTTTCAAACCTGTACACTGAATAGTTAAACTTGTAATTTTCTTAGAAACTGGTATTCCAACAACTGCAGATATATTTAGCAGAAATGTATGAACTCCATATTTGCCAGTGCCATTAAAGATAATGGGAAACAAATCTATGCAGATGTCCTGTGCTACAGGGGAAAGGTGATTTCCCAGTGCAACAAAAGGTTATTGAAAGCCTATTCATTGAAGCACAGCTAGAAATTATTTCTAATTGGCATGGAGGAATCCTTAAATCTGTATACTGCTTTTAATATTTTGGGCTTGAATTACAATTAATAGTTTCCATAAACAAGGCAATAGGAGAAATATTAAAATTCAGAATCCTTGAACATTAAATGCTGTCTAAATTTCTAGTCATAGCATCATTTCTAATGGTTTTACTGTTAAAAAAAAAAAAAAAAAAAAAAAAAAGACAAAAAAGT